>JAWWLR010000034.1:110509640-110527823 GCA_035041075.1 Acraspis erinacei
AAATTCATCTTTTTGGTTGAAAATTAATTATTTCTGGTTGAAAAATTAACTGATTAAAAAAAATCGTTTTTCTTTTATTTAAAATTTATATTTTTAACTAAAAATTCCATTATGTGTTTGAAAATGGTTTTTTTTAAATTATCGTCTTCTTTGCAAATTCATTTATTTTAGTGAAAAATTAAGTTTTTAGTTTGAAAATTCATCTTTTTGGTTGAAAATTAATGATTTTTTGTTGAAAATTTAACAGATTTATAAAAAATGCGTTTTTTTTTTCTTCAAAATTGATATTGTTAAATGAAAATTCAACAAAGTGTTTGAAAATGAACTTTTCTTTAGAAAATTATTCGTCTTGTTTGCAAATTCATTTATTTCGTTTAAAATGCGTTTTTTTGTTAAAAATTAATTTTTATTTGAAAACTCGACTTTTTGGTAGAAAACCAATCTTCTTGTTTGTAAATTTATATTTTTTATTGATGAAACATTATTTTTGGTTGCAAAATTATATTTTTAACTGAAAATTCAATTCTGTGTTTGAAAATTGTTTTTTTTTAAATTATTCGTCTTCTTTTCAAATTCATTTATTTTAGTGAAAAATTAATATTTAATTTAAAATTAATATTTTTTATTTATTGCAAATTAATTTGTATTAGGAAACTCGACTTTTCTGTAGAAAATTAATCTTCTTGTTTGAAAATTCATAATTATTGTTTAAAAATTGAATTAAATAAAAAAAAATAGTGCTTTTAAAAAATATAAAGCTATTTTTACAAAACGAATCACCATTCTCATTAAATTGTCTAATTCAATTTAAATATTAAAAAACCAATCACACTCGTGACTATCCTCCTCGTTCCTCAATTCCACAAATCATTCTAAAAATCCTAAAAATTCCAAAATGGACTCAAAACACATCCTGAAATTCTTTTTCATGAATAATAATCAAAATCCTGCTGCAGGAAGTTCCTTTCGACTCATTGAAACACCTCCTCCCCCCCTCACCAGCTCTGTCCTCACAATATTCACTTTCGTATGCAGTCGCATATGTTTCTTCAAATTGTCCAACCTGTTGCACCTCCGATCACAAAAGTCGCACTGATACGGCATCGAATTACTGTGCACAATAATATGTCCATTGAGATGACTCACCTGCTTGAACCTCTTGCCGCAAATCGTGCACTCGTACGGCCTCTCGTTCATATGCGCCGAGGCGATGTGCGTCTGCAGATTCGTCTTGCGCACAAACGTCGCCTTGCACTCGTCGCACTCGAAGGGCCGCAAATTCGCGTGGATCGCCAAGTGCGACTTGAGCACGTTCTTGTGCTTGAAATTCTTCTCGCAGAGATGACACTGGAAAGGTCGCTCGTCATTGTGCACCTTCTTGTGCACGGACAAGTGTGCCAGTTGCTTGAACATCTTCGCGCAGATCTCGCACTGATAGGTGCGACCATCCTCGTGCGCGGCGCTCACATGCCGCCTGAGTGTGTCCGCCAGAGTGTACCTCCTGCCGCACACTTTGCAGCCAAAGGGCTTCTCATTTGTGTGCGTCATCAGATGTCCATTCAGATTTCGCTTCTCGAGGAATCGCGCGCCACAGATGTCGCACTGATAGGGCTTCTCGCCACTGTGAATGTACATGTGCTTCTTGAGAGAATTCGCCAGACTGAAGCGCTTCGGGCAGACGGTGCAGGCAAATTTGCGCTCTCCCGTGTGCACGAGCATGTGCGACTTGACGTGACCCGACTGCTTGAATCGTTTGCCGCACACCTCGCACTCAAAGTGGCGCTCATGCGTGTGCGTGAAGATGTGGCGCTCGAGGACGCTCTTCGTTGTGAACACTTTCCTGCAGACGTCGCACTCGAAGAGACGCGCCATCGAGAGATTGGGCGTGGATTTTTCATTCGTTTCGGCCGGATCGTGGCTCTGCGAGTGAATTTTGAGGGCGTCCAGCGACTCGAATCTGAGACTGCATTCGCCGCACTGCAGAGATCGGTAATCTGTGTGAGTTATCGAGTGCTGGCTGAGATGTCCGAGTTGTTTGAAGCTTTTGTTGCAGATCTTACAGACGTAGGGTCGCTCGTTCGTGTGCGAGCGAATGTGTCTTTTTAAAACACTCGGGAATTCAAATTCTTGCGAGCAGTAGCTACATTTCAATAAACTTCCGTTCATCTTCGCTCGCTTTCTCGCTCTTTTTCCGGATTTTAATACCTTTTCTGACAATGCCTCCTGGCTTTCCTTCTCTGGTGAATTATTACTTTCATTGCTGAGACTCTCGGCTAATTCTTGATGCATTCTGCTCATATGATTCTCGTAAAGAGACTGAGATCGAAATTTTTTCCCACATTTCGTGCACTCTTTGCTGGTCTTGTGCGACTTTAGATGATTCGTCAAATGTCCGAGTTTTGCGAATTTTTTCGGGCAAATTTTACACTTGTGGGGCTGTTTTTCTTTTGATTTTTCGTCGTCGGAAATCCAGTCATCCGCGGGAGTTTCACTAATTTCATCATCGCGATTGTCGCCATCAGAAATGGAAGAATCGTCACGATCATTACTCTCGAATTTAATATCCTCGTCTATAAAATCATCGCTTTTATCATTAGAATGAAGAAAATCTTCATAGACGTTTCTGCTAAAAAGTGATTCGTGAGGCAATTTGCCGTTCTGGGAAAGAAAGGTTGCGTTTTGTAAAACTTGAATGAATTTGATGCTATCCAGCCACGTTTTGCTTCTGTGTTTTCTCAGCCAGGATTTGATCATATTTTTGAAATTTCTTTCACTCGAGGCTAATTTCAGAAGATCTCCACTAATTATATTGAATCCGTGCCACAAAGAACGCAATTCTTGGACAACTTGGTCGGTGAAATTTCGACCGTTTTCGGATTGTAAAATATGAGGGGGGCCGATGATTGTTATCACATCTAGAAGATGCATCGCTACTTTTTTCGGATCATTACTTTTTGTCGCTTTAAGCACAACGTATCTTGACGATCTGTCTTCGTAGACAAATAAATATTTATAAGGTGATGTATTTTCAGCTGACATGTCTATCACATCGATTTGTCCCCTTTTTCCATTTTCTAAATGGTTTTTTGAAAGAGGATCAATTATTCTCAGTGTATCGGCACTCGAGTCGATTTGTGAGAGAAGCTAAAAACATTTTATTTTTATGAACTCTTTTATGCCTATTTTATACAATGGCGCGCTAAAGTTTCTGGCAAACAAAAATCAATCAATATTCTAATTTTTATAGAGGGTGGTCGTTTTAATCGAAGAAAAAATCCCCAGTTCCATTTGAAATAATAAAAATAAATAAGAAATTAAAGCATTCAAAGTGGAACTCTTGAATTCTAAACTTTTTAAATTGAAGTTTAAAAGTTTATCAATTCAAAAATTGTTCTTTCAAATGCTCAATAATTTACACGAATAAAATGGAAGTTAGGTACTAATACTTCTGAATTGAATCATATTTAATGAAATGCAGATAAATTGCCAAATTTATAACTTTTATAAATTATTCAGTTCAAGGATTCAGATTAAGTTTCAAAAATATAAATCCACGTTAAAATTTTCAAAACTCTAAATGAAATTAAAAAAAAAATTTCGGGACGACTGAAAAATCACGAAAAATAAAATTTCCGAATGTAAACAATTACAATTTTTATATAAATCTGTTTTATTGGTTAAAAGTACAATAATGAAATTTTATTATTTTAATTATTTGTAATGTTTAAAATTTCTAAAATTCTTGTTTTAATTTAAAAAAATAATAATGTTTAATAAAATATTGCTGGATGAAGCATTTTTTAATGTGCATAGTATTTAAAAAAATACACAAAGCGTTCCCAAAAATCGAGGGTCAAATTTGACGTAATAACTGAAACCTAAATTTTCATTTTTAAACTTGAAAAAACATTTTAAAAATTCGTCACGCAGAAATATTGTATTTAAAATTATTGCTATTTTAATTTCAAACAATAATTCTCGAAATTTTACACATTAAGAATAATTTTAAAAAATAAAGATTTATTATTGTATTTGTAATCAATCAAAAATATCCATAAAAAGCGTAATTGTTTAAATTCGGGTACTTTATAATTCGGGAATTTTACAGTGTCGGGAATTTTAATTTTCGCGCTTTTTCAGTCGTCCCAAAATTTCAAAATTATATCATTTTAAGTAATTTTAAGCTACACACATTAAAAATGGAAAAATAATTTTTTTTATCCTAAAAGTTCTTAAATTAGAAGTTAAATTATATTTATTTTACATAGTTTAAGCATCCTTAAAAAGCTTTACAATTTTATTGCAAAATCTTGAGAAATCCAGAAGTGGTTAAAAATTTTTCCAAATTTAAAATCATTTTCGAAATTTTGTCGGAACTTTTTAATATATTTTAAAATTAATTGATTTTTTTCTAAGATTTTTACAAAATCCTGCAAATTTAAAAAAAATATCCTTAAAATTTGAATTTATAAAGAAGAATAGAACAGTTATTATTTGTAGAAAAAAAACTAGAGTAATTTTAAGAGATATCGAGAACTTTTTAAATATATTTTAAATAATTTACAACAAAATGTAGATTTTTGCAGATTTCAAACAATAAACTACAAGATTAAATTTTTTTTTAATTTGTTGAATTTTACAAAAATTGTAGGAATAATTCGATTAATTTTAAAATATATTTAAAAGTTCTGAAAAAATGTTAAAACACTTCAAATAATAATTATATTAAATGTTCAATTTTGATGTATACCTCAAAAATTTCAGAATTTCACCTAAAAATTAAACATTTTTTTAAAGAGAACAATTAAAATTGTTTTTCAGTTTCCAATTTTTTAATTTTCAATAAATATTAAATACTTATTCTTTTTCTAAATTAAAAAATTTCAAAGTAAATGATTTAAAAATTGAATAATTTAGACTTGAACAATATCTTAAATTTAATAAAAGCCTAAGACTTTGAGTTAAAAATATTTTATTGATGAATCATCACAATTTTTATTTAAAAACAAAATTATCAGAATAAATTATATTATATTAATTTAAATTCTGATTAAGACAGATCCATTTTAAAAAATAATTTCTTTACATTTACAGTTGATAAAATAAAACTGTTTTTTATCAAAAAATTTCAACTTCAAACGCTTTTAATTTATAATTGTTTAAATCTTCAAGGCTGCACTTTAATTATTTAAAAAACGTTTTTTCAAGTTTATCTCCAAATATACGCACTGTAGAAAAAAAAGTCTAAAGAGAATTTTTTTTGCAAATAGAATACGGATCTACTTATTTTAAAGATTATAAAAATACGCATCTTTTCCATCTGCCTTTTTTCAAAAGTTAAAAAAAAAGTTGTAAAAAAATGTTTTTTTTTAAATGTAAAAACGGCAATTTTTAATGTTTTTTTTTGTAAGAAAAATACATTTTTGACGGAGATATAAAACTTGGAACATTGACTGATTTTTTTTGTGATCAGAACCTTTTGCAAGCAATTGTAAATTTATATATTTTTTGTTTAAATATTGTTGGACAGATTTTTACGAAATTAGCAATAATTTTCAGAAGTGTTTTATTCTTCGAGTTATTACATTTTTTAATTTAAAAAATGGAATAATCCGAATAGATTGGCTCGAAATCAACTTATAATGTTGTTTTAATTCAGAATAAAATTTAGAAAATATTTAATAACATTAGGTCCATTATAATTGTTTAATTTCAAGCGCTTGCAATCGAAAATTCTTAAATTCGAAATGCTTGAAACTTAAAAATCGAGGGTGGCCGCAAAGCTTCATTTGAAAAATTACCTGATTTTGCCCTGCAATTTTTAATATAGAATCTTTTATAAATAAAATACAATAATTTGAAATTTAAATTATGAATTTTATATTAATTATTCTTAGTACTGCCACAGCCTTATTTAGTTGCAAAAAGTGACATTTCTTAACAAAAAAGTAACCATAATCGACAATGTGACTTATATTCTTTTGAATTTAAAAGTATTTAAAAGAATTCGATGTCTATCATAATTCCAGAGAAATTTGAGCAGATTCAGAAAAATTTTAAATACCAGAAAAACAGGAGAAAAATTAAGAGAATTCGAAATCAATTAAAAGGTCCTTTGAATTTTTAAAAATGCCCTTAAATATTTGAAATCCTGCAAAATCTTTTGAAGTCCATTGAAATCTTTTCAAATTGATTGAAACATTTTCAAGATTTTGAAAATTCCTTGCACTTATAAACAATGTTCTAAAGTCTTTTAATCTCTTTAATTTATTGAAATCTTTTCAAAATTTCTGAGAATTTTTTAAATTAGCATAATCTTTTAAATTATCAAAAAATATTTCAAGTCCTTTAAAATCCCTTGAAAATGTTTAAATCTCTTGAAAATTCCTCGGAATTTATAAAAATATTCTAAAATCTTTAAAGCCTTTGAAAACCTTTAAAAACCCCTTCAAACTTTTGAAAGTTAATTACTAATTACTTTTTAAAGCTTTCGAAAATTCTTTTTTATTTATAGAAATATCCTTAAAAAATTTAATCATCAAGTCCTTTAAAATTCCCTGAAACTTTTTAAAGCGCATGAAAATGTCTTGCAATTTATAAAAATACTTAAAAATTTTTTACATTTTTTGAAAGCCCTTCAAATTAATGGAATTTACTAAAAAAAAATGGAATCTTTAAAAATACCCGAAAATATTTAAAATCCTATCAAATCCCTTAAAAAATTGTAAAGCTGTAGAAAATTTCTAAAAAATATCCTAAAATCTATTAAACAATTTGAGAAACCAGAAAATTATTGAAATTTACTAACATTTTGTTGTTGTTGAAACTTTCAAAATACCCTAAAATATTTCAATTCCTTAAAAAAATTTCATTCAAATCCCCGATTTTTTCCAGTCTTTCCCTGAAAAAAAATTCCCCGACTTTTCCCTAATATTCAGGTTTTTCCTGACTTGCGGCCACCCTGAAAATGAATGATTTATTCTGAAATTTCTTTGATAAAACTTGTGAATATTGAATATTTCATAGTCGAAAATATTTCAAAAGCGACTGAAATAAAAAATAAAGCAAAAGTGGAATTATTTTTTGATAACTACCTTCTTTTTTGTATTTTCAGTTTCATCGTGCTTTTCTTCTCTAACCAAAACAAATTGCGAATTGACTTTCGGCAAGTCATTCAGTGCATAAGAAAGTGGAATTTTTGGATTTAACCATTCAGCACTCATCGTGCCAAAACGATCCGTTTCTAAAAAACAAGAGACCATTTTGTTACAAAAATTTTAGCGGTAATTTAGCTAAAAAATGTCAAATATTTTGCAACGAGGGTCGATAGGGGTACGTGTAAAAATACGAATCTCCAAATTATTCAATGTACAGGATGAAGTTTTAACCAAACATAGAATAGTTACTTTTTCAGAAAAAAAAATTATTGAAAAAAAATGAATTTTCAACAAAGTTGTTCAAATTTTAACCAAAAAGATGAATTTTCAACCAAGAAGATTAATTTTCTAACAAAAAAGTTGAATTTTCAATTAAAAAATATAACTTTTTAAAGCAAAAATTTAACTTTCAAAAAAATAGTTTAATTTCTACAAAAAAAATCAATTTGAATTGAATTTTCTTAATTTTTTTTCTCACCAAGAAGAATAAATTTCTACCAAGAAAGACGAAGTTTCAAACAAAAAGTTGAACTTTCAAATAAAAAAGATAAATTTTGAACTAAAAATAAAATAATTTACTTGTAAGTTTCAAAAACTGATTTTCAACTAAAAATAAAATTAATTCTCATAAAAATAGATATATTTTTAACCATGGAAATTAACCTTCAACTGGAAAAAATAATTTTTAACAAAGTAGATGATTATCTGAATTAAAAAAATTACTTTTTATGAAATATAGTTGAATTTTCAGCAAAACAATTTAATTTAAAAGAAAATAGTAGAATAAAGACTGTATCACTGGTTTGTTCTTTGGAATTTTCGAGAATTTTGTAAATGGCAATTTGTAAAATGAGGAATTCTAATTCTAAAAATTATCACACTATAATTTCTAAACTTTTTCACGAATTCATATATGAGAAAAATTAATTTATGGCTTAAAAGTTTTCAAAAATCTATATTTTCTTTAAAATCTTTTGCAATCTTTTCAAATGTTAACACATTTTTGAATTTTTTCAAAATCTGAAAATATCTTTTTTACCATTTTTGTAAATCTTTTTAAATATTTTAAGATCTTTTTAAAATATTCTCTTCAAATTAATTTTTCAAATTCAAAAGCCTAACAAATTTCTCGGAATATGAATAAATTTTTCTTTCGACAATTTTTTGGAAGACTTTCAAATTTTTTAAGGAGCTTGAAAATATTAAAAAATCCACATTTCTCTTTAAAGTTTTTGAAATTTTTCCAAAATTTAAATTATCTTTATCACTATTTATTGAATTCTTTGTAAAACCTTGAGAAAATTATTGAAATCTTTGTAAAATAATTCAAGTCTTTGTGAAATATTTTAAATCTATCTGAAATATGCGAAATCTTTGTAAAATTTTTGGGAAATCATTCAAATCTTTGGAAAAATTTTCAAAATATTTGAAATATTTTTTAAATATTTGGTAGGATTCGAAAAATGATTGAAATCTTAATGAAAATCTTGAAAATCGTTGAAATCTTTATGAGAACTTTGCAAATTATTTGGTAATATTTGTGAAATTATTGAAATTTTTGAAAAATTATTAAAATAGTTTCGAAATATTTGAAATGATTGAAATCTTTGGAAATCTTGACGAAATATTATTGAAATATTTTGAAATATTGGCAAATTATTAGAAATATTTGGTAAAATTTGTGAAATTATTGAATTTTTTTGGAACATTATTGCAATCTTTGGAAAACTTTTCGAAATATTCGAAATATTTTTTAAACATTTGTTAATCTTTGGTAAATTATTAAATCTTTGGGAAATCATTATTATCTTTGCGAGATTATTGAAATATTTGGAAATCTTTGCGAAATATTAGAAATATTTGGTAATATTTGTGAAATTGTTGAAATTTCTGGAAAATTATTAAAATCATTGCGAAATATTTGAAATTATTCAAATGTTTATGAAATCTTTGGAAATATTGACGAAATATTTGGAAATATTTGCAAAATATTAAAAATATTTGGTAGTATTTGTCAAATTATTGAAATTTTTGGAAAATTATTAAAATCTTTCCGAAATATTGGAAATTATTGAAATTATAAAAATCTTTATGAAATCTTTGGAAATCTTGAACAAACCTTGACGAAATATTTTGAAATCTTTGCGAAATATTAGAAATATTTGGTAATATTTGTGAAATTTTTGGAAAATTATTAAAAAAGTTTCGAAATATTTGAAATTATTGAAATATTTGTAAATCTTGAAGAAATATTATTGAAATATTTTGAAATATTGGCAAATTATTAGAAATATTTGGTAAAATTTGTGAAATTATTGAAATTTTTGGAAAATTATTGCAATCTTTGGAAAACGTTTCAAAATATTCGAAATATTTTTAAAATATTGGGTAGGATTCGAAAAATTATTGAAAATCGTTGAAAACATTTGTTAATTTTGGTTAAATTATTAAAATCTTTGGGAAGTCATTAATATCTTTGCGAGATTATTGAACTATTTATAAATCATTGCGAAATTATTGAAAACGTTGGAAATCTTGACGAAATATTTTTGAAATAGTTGGTAATATTTGTGAAATTATGAAAATCTTCTTGAAATCTTTTAAATCTACCGAAAACTTTTGAAAATTAATTAAATCCTTCCGAAATATTTGCGAAATCTTTATTAATATTTGTGGAATTATTGAAAGCTTTATCAAATCTTTGGAAAAATTTTCTATATTTTTTCTACATTTTTTAAATATTTGGTAATACATGTGACTGTTGTGATACAAAAGTACAAAGTTAGACTTTGATTATTGATATTTCAATTATTTGAGAAGATTTTTGTTTAAAACTTAGCCACAAAATTATTATGGCATTATTTTAACAGGTTGTCTTCTTAGAAAGAAAATTCAGGGTCTTTTCCATTTTTTTTTTTTTTTACACTAATTAATGAAATAACCATTTGCTAAACATGTAAAAAAATATCCATTTAATTTTTCATTCGTAAACAATTTCTAAAGAAAGTAGAATCATATATAAATTCTTAATTTTTTGCAAACATACGTCTTGTATTTATGGTTGAAAATTCATTTCTTCGATTAAAAACTAGCTTTTTTTTATTGAAAATTAATTTTTTTCAAATGAAAATTGAACTTTTTTGATAGAAAATTAAGATTAAAAATTCATTTGTTTTATTGAAAATCTAACTAGTTTGTTGGAAATTCATCTATTTTGATGAAAAAAATTTCTTCTTTTTTGTAAAAAATCCACGTATTTGGTTGAAAATTCATTTTTTGGTTAAAGATTCATCCTTTTTAAATAAAAATTAATTTATTAGCTTAAAAATCGAACTATTTGATTAAAATTTATTTTTTTAGTTGAAAATTAATGTTTGTTAACTAAAAATTTAACTCATTTTTATCTAAAATTTATCTTTTTTGATAGAATTTTAATCTTCTTGATTGAAAGTTCATGTATTTTGTAAAAAAAATGTCTATTGTTTTGTAAAAAATTCAAGTATTTGGTTAAAAATTCATTTTTTTGTTGAAGATTCATAATTTTAAATAAAAATTAATTTATTAGCTTAAAAATTGAACTATTTGATTAAAAATGTGTTTTTTTAGTTGAAAATTAATGTTTGTTAACTGAAAATTTAACTATTAAATTTTATGTCGAAAATTGATCTTTTCTTTCAGAAATTGAATTTTCTTGATTAAAAATTCATCTATTTTGTTGAAAATTGGAGTATTTTTTGTTGTAAAATATTTAACTTTTGGGTTAAAAATGATCTTTTTGGTTGAAGATTCATTATTTTAGTTTAAAATTAATTTATTTGTTTAAAAATTCAACTATTTTATTGAAAATTTGTTTTTTTTACTTAAAAATTAAAAAAAAACATTTAAATTTTCTACGAAATAGTTAAATTTTCAGTAAAAGAGTTAAAGTGCCATCCAAAAAAGGTTTTAGTTTGACTTTTCAATATAAAAAACTGACTTTTAACAAGAAATAAATTTTGTAGGAAGATACTTGAATTTTCAACAACAAAAATAAAAATTTCTAATTAAACAGTCGGCTTTTTAACCAAAAAGGATGAATTTTTAACAAAATGTATGAGTTATCATCCAAATAATTACATTTTCATCGAATAAAGATGACATTTTAACTAAAACAGATTAGTTTGTTTTTTCAACATCAAAATATGAGTTTTAAAGAAAAAGTCAATTTTACAGAAAGATACTTTAATTTTCGACCAAAAAACACCAATTTTCAACAAAGAAGTTGAATTTTTAACCGGAAGAGGATGACTAAAAAAATGTTGAATTTACAAACTAATGATTAAATTTTCATCCAAAAAATATGAAATGTACACAAAAACATATGAATTTTTAAAACAAAGACAAATTTTAAAAAATGGAAGTTTTATCCAAACAAGGTTTTAGTTTGAATTTTTAAATTAAAGACAAATTTTGAAAAAAATTAATTATTAGATTAACTAAATTTTAGTTGAGTTTTCAACGCCAAAATATGAATTTAAATAAGTAAATTAGACGAATTTTTTAAATGAAAAAGAAAATTTTTCAATACAAAACTTGAATTTTCGTCCAAATATAAAATTATAATTTAAATTATTTTTTAATTATGGCAAATAATTCTGTTATCAACATTTAGCAACATGAGAAAAATTAATTTATGGCTTAAAAATCTTCAGAAATCTATATTTTCGTTGAAATTTTTTGCAATCATTTCAAATTTTAACAGATTTTTGAATTTTTTCAAAATCTGAAAATATTTTTTTGCAATTTTGGAAATATTTTAAAATAATTTAAGATATTTTTAAATATTTCCTTGACATTCACTTTTCAAATTCAAAAGCATAACAAAATTTCTCGGGAATATTAATAAATTTTTCTTTCGATAATTTATTGGAAGATTCAAATTTTTTAAGAAGCTTGAAAATCTTTTAAAAAACCTACAATTTTTTTAAAAGTTTCAAAATTTAAATTATTTTTATAACTATTCATTGAAATTATTGTAAAACCTTGAGAAAATCATTGAAATCTTTGAGAAATTATTAAAATATTTTTTTCCAATGTTTGAAATATATCTGAAATCTTTGTAAAATCTTTGAAATCTATCCGAAATATTTTAAATCTTTGTGAAATTTTTGGGAAATCATTAAAATCTTTGGAAATTTTTTCGAAATATTCGGAATATTTTTAAAATATTGGGTAAGATTTGCAAAATTATTGAAATCTGCGTGAAATGTTTGAAATCGTTGAAATCTTTATGAAAACTGCGAAATATTAGAAACATTTTTTTAACATTTGTTAATCTTTGTGAAATTATTCAAATCTTTCGGAAATCATTAACAACTTTGAATTATTATTTAACTATTTGGAAATCTTTGCGAAATAATTATAAATATTTGGTAATATTTCTGAAATTATTGAAATTTTTTGAAAATTATTTAAATCTTTGCGAAATATTTGAAATGTTTATGAAATCTTTGGAAGTCTTGAAGAAATATTTTTGAGATATTTTGAAATCTTTACAAAATATTAGAAATTTTTGGTAATATTTGTAAAATTATTGAAATTTTTGGAAAATTATTAAAATAGTTTGGAAATATTTGAAATTATTGAAATTATGGAAATGATAAAAATCTTTATGAAATCTTTGGAAATCTTGACGAAATATTTTGAAATCTTGGCGAAATATTAGAAATATTTGGTAAAATTTGTGAAGTTATTGAAGTCCATAAAGACTTCAATAATTTATATTAAATTAAAATAATTAAAAATTAAAGAATTAAATTTTTTTTAAATTTTAATTATTAATTAAATTAATTAAAATTATTAAAATCTTTGCGAAATATTTTAAATTATTGAAATCCATAAAGACTTCAATAATTTCAAATATTTGGCAAAGATTTGAATAATTTACCAAAAATTTCAATAATTTCACAAATTTTTCTAATATTTCGCAAAGATTTCACAATATTTCCAAAATATTTCGTCAAGATTTCCAAAGATTTCATAAAGATTTTTATAATTTCAATAATAAAGATTTCATAAAAAATCTTTGGAAATCTTGACAAAATATTTTTGAAATATTTGGTAAAATTTGTTAAATTATTTAAATTTATGGAAAATTATTAAAATCATTGGAAAATATTTGAAATTATTGAAATCTATGCGAAATATTTGATAATATTTGTGAAATATCAGAAATATTTGGTCATAAACAAGATTTTAATTTTAGTTTTCAACATGAAAATATGAGTTTCTAAGTAGAAGTAAATTTTCTACGAAGATAATTGAATTTTCAACCAAAAAAGGAAGACTCTTAACAAAATTGTTGGTTTTTCAACCAAAACGTTGCAATTTTTATAAAAGAAAGATAAAATTTCTACTAAAATAGATGAATTTCTAAATTAAAAAGACAAATTTTCAACAACAAAAAAACAGTTTAATTATTGGCTAAAAAAATCTATTTTAGTTTTCAACGCCAAAATATGAATTTAAATAAGTAAATTTTCTAGGAAATGGTTGACTTTTTAACAAAATATTGAATCCTTAAGCAAAGAAGATTAATTTTTATCTAAACATTTTGTATTTTCATAAAAAAACGAATTTCTAAAGGAAAAAAACAATTTTTCAATACAAAATTTGAATTTTCATCCAAAGATAAAAACATTCAGGTATGAGGAAAATGAATTTATGGCTTAAAACTCTTCAAAAATTTATATTTTCTTTGAAATTTTTTGCAATCTTTTTAAATCTTAACAGATTTTTTTTTAAATCTGAAAATACCTTTTTTACAGTTTTGAAAATCTTTTTAAATAGTTTAAGATGTTTTTAAATATTTCCTTGACATTAGTTTTTCAAATTCAAAAACATAACAAAATTTCTCGGGAATATTAATAAATTTTTCTTTCGATAATTTTTTAAGAAGCTTGAAAATCTTTTAAAAAACCTACAATTTTTTAAAAAGTTTTTAAAAGTTTCAAAATTTAAATTATTTTTATAACTATTTATTTAAATTATTGTAAAATCTTGAGAAAATCATTGAAATCTTTGAGAAATCATTGAAATATTTTTCTTCAATGTTTGAAATGTTTGAATTTTTGGGAAATAATTAAAATTTTTGGAAAATATTTCGAAATATTCGGAATATTTTTAAATTTTTGGGTAGGATTTGCAAAATTATTGAAATATTTATGAAATTTTTGACAATCGTTGAAATCTTTATGAAAACTTTGCGAAATATTATAATTTTTTTAAAAACATTTGTTAATATTTGTGAAATTATTAAAAATTTTGCGAAATTATTGAAATATTTCGTAATATTTGTGAAATTATTTTAAAATTTGAAAAATTATTGAAATTTTTGCGAAATTATTGAAATGTTTACGAAATCTTTGGAAATATTGGCGAAATATTATTGAAATATTTGGTAATTTTTGTGTAATATTAGAAATATTTGCTTGTATTTGTCAAACTCTTGACATTTTTGGAAAATTATTAAAATAGTTTCAAAATATTTGAAATTATAAAAATCTTTGGAAATCTTGACGAAATTATTAAAATCATTAGGAAATAGTTGAAATTATTGAAATCTTTACAAAATATTTGGTAATACTAGATGAATTTTCTAAATAAAAAAGAAAACTTTTCAATACAAAATTTGAATTTTCATCCAAATATAAAATTAGAATTTTAATTATTTTTTAATATTGGCAAATAATTCTGTCCTCAACATTGAGCTATCAGACTATAGTTTCTAAACTTATTATCTGAAAATATCTTTTTTACAATTTTGGAAATATTTTAAAATAGTTTAAGATCTTTTTAAATATAAATTTTTCTTTCGATCATTTTTTGGAACACCTTCAAATTTTTTAAGAAGCTTGAAAATCTTTAAAAAACCTACATTTTTTTAAAGTTTCAAAATTTAAATTATTCTTATAACTATTTATTGAAATCATTGTAAAACCTTGAGAAAATCATTGAAATTTTTGCGAAATTATTGAAATATTTCGTAATATTTGTGAAATTATTGAAATTTTTGGAAAATTATTAAAATCATTGGGAAATATTTGAAATTATTGAAATAATTTTGAAATGTTTAGCAATATTTGTAAAGTATAAATAAAAATTAGAATTTTAATTATTTTTTAATATTGGCAAATAATTCTGTTCTCAACATTTAGCTATCAGGCTATAGTTTCTAAACTTTGTCACAAATTCAGATATAAGAAAAATGAATTTATGGCTTAAAACTCTTCAAAAATCTATATTTACTTTGAAATTTTTTGCAATCTTTTCAAATGTTAACAGATTTTTGTATTTTCTCAAACTCTGAAAATATCTTTTTTACATTTTTGAAAATCTTTTGAAATCTTTTAAGATGTTTTTAAATATAAATTTTTCTTTACATCATTTTTTGGAACACCTTCAAATTTTTTAAGAAGCTTGAAAATCTTAAAAAAACCTGCAATTTTTTAAAAAGTTTTTAAAAGTTTCAAAATTTTAATTATTTTTATAACTATTTATTGAAATTATTGTAAAACCTTGAGAAAATCATTGAAATCTTTGTGAAATTATTAAAATCTTTGGAAATGTTTTCGAAATATTCGGAATATTTTAAAAATATTGTGTAGGATTTGCAAAATTATTGAAATCTTTATGAAATTTTTTAAAATTGTTGAAATCTTTATGAAAAATTGGCGAAATATTGGAAATTGTTTAAAAACATTTGTTAATCTTTGCGAAATTATCGAAATATTAGAAAATCTTTTCGAAATATTTCGTAATGTTTGTGAACTTGTTTAAATTTCTGGAAAATTATTAAAATTATTGGGAAATATTTGAAATTATTGAAATATTTGGTAATATTTGCGAAATATTAAAAATATTTGGTAATACTAGATGAATTTTCTAAATAAAAAAGACCATTTTTCAATCAAAAAATTTGAATTTTCATCCAAAAAAGATTTTTGCTTTGCTTTTCAACATCAAAATATGAGATTTAAATAAGAAGTAAATTTCCTACGAAGATACTTGAACTTTCAACCCAAAAATACGAAATTTTATAACAAAACAGTTGAATTTCCAAGCAAATGATTACATTTTTATCGAAAAAGGATTAAATTTTTACTAGAACAGACAAAAATCAAGAAGACAAATTTACAAACAAAAAAAATTGATTTTTCATTCAAAATAGATTTTATTGAACTTTTCAAATAGTACAATAGCACTAAATAAAATAATTTTCTAAAAAAAGTTGAATTTGCAGCCAAGAAGGATTACTTTCGCGCAAAATTGTTAAATTTTCAAACAATTGCTAAATAAAAACAGAAACTAATTTGTTTTTTATTACAAATTTTCTGGTTATTACACTTACCCCTATTAACCCTAAATTAATTTTCACACATCCAAACAAAACCGGCATTTATTGTCAAACGAATTTGGAAAGACGCCCTTAGAAATTCGGAAAAATGAGAAAACTAACCTCCAAATGACTGAAAAACGCTGCTACGCTTGCAAATTCTCTTCACAAACACTGCTGATTTTCATAAAATATGCACATAATGAGGCTGATTATCTGCTGTTTTTTGAGCAATTTTATTTCGCTGTTACAGGTGAACATTCCTGATTGTTTTTGTCGTTCTTCTACACACAAAAAACCCACTGACATAGAAGAGGCAAGCCTGACAGTTATCGATAGTTGTGATATCGATATTATCGAAAATACCAATTGGGCCAATTTTCGGATAAATATGATTTTATTATGCGAAATATTGTTACTTTATTTATAAAATAAGGGCGTTACATACACGAGAGTGAAGTGTGGTTTTATTTTGCCATAAAAAAGTAGAATACAAAAGTTTTTATAATTTAATGTGTATTTATTAGCTTTTATTTTGACTTGGATAGTCATGTGAGTGACAGTTCACCAGAATTGCCGGTATTTTGTAAACAAAGATAATTGGACTTATTATATCTGAATTCAGTGAAAATGTCATCTTCGGAGTTTTATAATCTTTTAAATGGCAGTACATTTAATCCAAAAATGACTCCTGTACCAAAAATGCCAGAAATTTTAGAAAATGCGGAAACTAACCCGCTTTGTGATTTTCGCATTGAGAAGGTTTTATATTTCGTTTTAAATATTTTAGACTTATTATTATTATTAAAATTTAAGAAATTTAATTCAGACTAAATAAAAATTTAGCCTCGTCTTTATCTTTATATTCCTGGTTTTTAAAAATAATTACATTATTATAGATTTTAAATAATATAAAATTTAGTATTTTTCAATAAAGATTCATCTGAGCCGAAAATTCTGGTTTTCGGTTAAATTTTTTATGGAACATGTACCTTTTTTAGTTGAAAATTCATTTATTTTATTGATAATTCATTTTTTGTAGAAAATTTATCTTTTTGTTTGAAAATTTAAGTATTTAAGTATTTTTAAGTATTTTTAATATTAATATTATTGAATATATAAATATAATATTATATTAATAATGAATTAATAAGTTATTATTATAATTTTATCAGCATAATTAAAAAATGACCTTAAAATATTCCGGATTCTTTTTTTCATAATTAATTAATCAACTAATTTAATAGTATAATATTAATTACCAAAATAAATTAAATCAATTAATTTAAAAAATATATTATTATCCTAAAAATTGAAGAAATTTATTTCTCCCTAAATCAAAAACTATTTAATTGCTACCTTAATTAGTCTGTTTTCAATGAAAAATTAATCTTTTTAACTGAATATTAACCTATTCCATTTTTCATTGAAAATTGATCTTCTTCAGTTGAAGATTAATTAATTTGATTGCAAATTCTTTTTTTACCAAAATTATAACTTTTCCATTTTTGATTTGAAATATATATTTTTTAGTTGAAAATTCATGTATTTAGTTAAAAATTAATTTCTTTGCCTAAAAATTCAACTATTTGGTTGAAAATTAATTTTTTAAATGAAAATTTAAATATTCAATCTTTGGTTAAAAACATATAT
>JAWWLR010000034.1:110624986-110636641 GCA_035041075.1 Acraspis erinacei
TTCAAGCTATTATTGCGACAAAATGTAATTATTTAGGGCATAGTTTTCTTCGCTTGCATGTATTTTTCCCTTTAACCCTCACACCACAAGGTGAGACAGAGTCACACTTACCACTAGGTGGAGTGTCTCCACACCCCAGTGGTTTTGAAACACATTACGAATGCTTTATGGTATTATATTGTTTCTAAGGTATTTCATAAAATTATACAATTTTAACGCATACTATAAAGGATAATAAAAATAAAATACAATAAATAAATATAATCAAATATAAAGGATAATAAATGATTAAGTAATTTCTTGCAGTAACGTAAATAATATATTGACCAAAAATGTAGTTACATAAAAATCAGCATCAAAAACAGCATATAAAAATATTGCGAAACATGAAAAAAATACGTATCACATACTCCAAATCTTATAGTAAATATTCATATTATTACTGCTCAGAACATCTGTAGCATGACTTAGTGACCCTCTCATGCTATTTACAAACTGGCTTTTCGCACTGCGAACAGGTGCTAGTAGTTTTTTTCCCTTTTCACGCTTAAAAAAGTGACAGCGCCTGTATTTCTGGTTCGGAGGTCCCTCTTCCAGAGGTTGCTGCTGTTCAGAAGCAGCTGCTAGGCCTAAAACCACCCGGATATTATCCCTGAGTGCTCTGGGAATTCTCTCGTTGAACATCCTTTGTTTCATGAAGGGCTCAGAGAGTTGGAATACAAGGGTTTTCAAGAAATCTGCTCGGCTATATCGCACTCCCTCTCCTTCACTCAGCAAATTCAAAACAAAACTCTTATACCCAGCGATATCAAGTATTCCAAAAAACAACGAAAGGGCCAATGCCTTGATTTCCTCTTGGTCGAGTATGTGTGACATAGTTTGTCTAAGACATCTACCCCTCCCTTGGTTAAGTTATACAACTCTCTAATTTCTGGCTTTCCTGTGGTTGTATTCACATCACCCGTGTCGTGCATTGTGCTCAATAAAATGACGTTCTTCTTTGGCTTTGGGTGAGACGAAACCATTGTTTTATCGGGCTGGAATAGAAACCGCGATTAATTCAATGGGACCCCCTTGACTGAAATGAAGGAAGATGGAATTTCTCGCTTGTTTTTTTTTAGTGTGCCCACCATTGTAAGTTTGCGTTCACCTAGTTCTTCTGACAGTTCGTAGGAACTAAACTAATTGTCCATAGTTACATTCCGATTTGTGCCTTGTATGGTTTCTGTCAACTGGAGCACATACCTTGTAGGATGCAACAAGCTACTTGGACCTGACCTCGTTATCTTCTGGAAGGAAGATAAACTCATCAGGTTGATGGCCAACATCGCGTAAGAGGGCACCTTTATCCTCACTCTCCTCTCCCACATTTAGAATTGGTTCTCCCTCTCTTTCTTCTCTATTTAGGCCTTCTACTTCAGTCAAGATATCCTTTTCAAGATAAAACAAGTTTCCTTTTGCTGTCATCTGCAGGAAAAAAACGATAAAAATACATACTAAAAGTGAGGTAAAGACATAATGATATAAAGTCCAAAGCGATAATAAAAACAAACATAGATTAAACTTGTTTGTGACACTAAAACGCAGAAAAGACCTATTGAATCGGAAAGCAAAAATGTAACATAAAGAACAAGGTGAAGTGCGAGGGCACCCCAAGTATGTAATTTTTAGAGAAAGTAGTTAAATTAAGAGGTTACTCACCTTCCAGCGTGATGTATCCGTTCGCACGTGCAGAGGACAACTCACGGTGTGCCCACTCCCATAGGCAAAGTGGCGAAAGAAAAATAGTGATTGCTACGTCCCCTAGGTGGTGCTGATGTGCCATCGAAATGAACCAGAGCAGACGACAGACTGCGATAGACTGCACTGCGATCATTATTGATTTGTTGCATTGTTTTGATCGATTTCGTTTAGTTTAATTTTGCTCAATTTTCGTGAATGTAATTGATTGTGCGTCACCCAAAAGAAAAATTAGTTTCGCAGCTGATGTGCATCATTATTTCTGTAAGTACCTATTCTTTATGTATTCATTAGTATGTTAAGAAGTAAAATAGTAAACTTAACCTAAAAAACATTTTTCCGGTGGAAAATACTTTTTTCATTTAAAAAATTAAAGTGAATTATCCATATATTCTCCTTAAAATAAACCTACTGAATGCAGTTGAAAATTCTGATCAGGGTCGAGAGTTGTCATTGTGATAACGGGGTTAGTGTTTTTGTTTTTCTTCATTTTGAAATAAGAAAATCTGTCAACAGTTCGAGGTTAGTTTGAGAGGTTAAAAAACATTATGGAATGAAAATGTAAGTAAATAATAATAAAAATCGAAAAAATACATATATTTCCACAAAAAATATTTCCAAGCAAATTTTTAGATATAATTTATTGCAGCTTGTGTCCTTTTTCCAAAAAGTTAATTTTTTAAATTTTAATATATTTTTGTAACAAGAGTTTATAATAAATTTCTAGCTCTTTTTTGTATGAGCAACTTTTGTCTATTATACCAAAACTACGCGTTCCATCTTAAAATTATTTATAACAAATTTGTAGTTATTTTTCAGGAGAACAACTTTTGTCTAATTTGTTTTTAGTTTGTGTCGTTTGTCCACAAATTTAGTTTTTCATTTTCATTTTTTTTCAACTGAATACCTCAATAGTAAAATAATTATAATTTAAATTCATTAAAAACTGAATAATTTTACGTATATATATTGAAAATTTATAAATGTGAAACTGTTTTATTTTGAATATATTTTTTTTTAGATAGTCTGGAAATAAATGGTTTAAATTTTATGGTTTTTATTTTGTAAATGCACAGCTTAAAGTGATTTTTATTTGGAGATTGTGCGGTCACGGAAGCTTCGAATTTGAATTTATTTAAGTTTGAAAGGTTACTTCTTGAAAATTATAAAGTTTAGAATGCTTTATCTGAAAATATTAAAACTAAAACTATTCAGTTTCTATGTTTTTCAATTTCCTTAGAATAATCTGCATTAGATTCATTAATTTAGACATTCTTCTTTCAATACTTTAAAGTATAAATTGCTCAAAACATTCTCTTTGTCCAAAATTGGACAAGAAACTTGGACTCTTGAACAAGAAGAAAATTTTCTTGCCAAGAAAATTGGACTCTTGTCCAAAAACTCTTGTAAAAAAGATTTTTTATGTAAATTCGTGTTTCCAATCAGAATAAAAATTTCTATTTTAAATCTGAAATATAGTTACTCCTTTTTTGAAAATTCGGAAGAGAGAAGTGCCAAACTGTGAAAAATTCTGAAGTGGAAAACGTTTTTTGTCTCCGTTTCTTCTGAATTATCATAATAAACTTCTTTTTTTAAATTTCCGTTTCATTAAAAAAGTTCCCTGCTTTAAGTCAAAGTCTAATTCTAAACGGAAACTCCCTGTCCTAAAATAAAAATTATAATTCATAACCAATCTTCCTGTTCTAAAGAGAACCTAAAATGAAAATAAAATTCGTTACACAATTTCCTGTTCGAATGTAAAAATTATAACTTTTTGCTGGAATTCTCTTTCCCAATTTTAATTCTTTTGTAAAATTCTCTATTTCAAGTAAGAATTATAATTTTTGCACAAATTTCCTGCTTCAACTACAAATTTCAGTAATTAAATATATGTAACACAGTGAAAAGTATGGTTAATTGTTATTAAGATTTCTTAATATAAATTGTTATAGTTATTTGTAATGTTGTTTTTTACTAATAAAACGAAAACTACGCGTCCTAACAAAAAGTGATTAATAACAAATTTTTAGATCTTTTTTTGGTGCATAATTTTTGTCAACTAATATTTTTCCGTACGTTGAATAGTTTAGCTGCAAAATGGAATTTTCAATTTTTAATCATTTTCTCTGTGATCAAAATTTGAATTTTCGATTTTTCAAGAAAATTCAATATACCTAATCATTGTGATGAGAATGTAAAAAGGTTAGTTTTTCAATATCACTGATCGTTTATTCCAAATACAATTTTTTAATTTTATTTTTATTAATATTCTTGTAAAGTTCAAGATTTTATTTTATTTTACACGTATCACACTTACCCTTAATGACAGAAAACCTAAAATCGCCAACGTACTACCAAAGATAATAGAAAATAGTTCAGCAGACAAGTTTTTGCTGAATACAGAAGCGGGCAATTAAAAGTTTAAAGATTGAACTTATATGAATTTGAAGGATTCTAGGCTTTGCTTTGTATTGTGCAATGTATTCTCCTTAATAAACTGAAAACAATACTTTGAAATTGGATGTAGCTATTTGCATTTTGTTTTTTTTTATTCCATTAGGATTCAGCATTATTAAAATGGATTGCGTAGTTCCTGGTTGTGTTTCTCGCCGCAATGTTCAGAGGCATGGATTTCCGAAAGACTTTAAAGTTGGTGAACAATGGCTGAAAAAAATTTGCAGACCAAAATTGGCAAAACTTCCTTACGAGGAAATTCGCCAAAAACAATATCGGGTCTGTTTTAAGCATTTCGAAGGAACTTCTTTCATAACGACTTTCCAAAGACCTCGCTTAAGAGACAATGCAGTCCCAACATTGTTTTTACCTGATAGTCCACTACTTCGTTGCGTACTTCCCACGGATTCTACCGAATGTAAAGCTGACAAAATCAATGTTATTTCTGAAGTTGAATTGTCTCCTTCACTAAAATATATAAAGTCACCAGGATCAAAAAACGAAGTACGGAGAAGCTCGTTAGATACTCCACCTAACAAGCATGTTTTGACGACTGAAGCCGAAGCATCTACTGCGCCAAAAGTATTAAAACCTGAAGTAGGTGACGATTATCTTAAAAATGTTCACAGGACGGATGTGTTACGTACATGTGGCAATTCAATGTTCGATGCTCCAAAGAAAGCCGTAAAAAGAAAACTTGCCCTGGGGAGTACTGCAGATTTGAATGAAATTAATTCACCAACGGACAAAATGCAAATCATTTCCTGCGGAAGGGGAAAAATTATATTAAAGAGAAGAATAGGGTGTGAAGAAACAAGTGATTTTAGCTCGGCAACTGTTTCAAGTTCATCTACAAGTGAAGCCAAAAGAAGTTCATCCGAAGAAGCATCATCCAGTTCAGCATCAAAACTAAGTACTAGTGTACAATGTTTAAAAAAAACATCTGGCAGTAAGCCGAAAAGACGAATCGCCTACGAAGGTGTCCGGAAGAGATTGCGAAGAAGAATATTGGTAAAGAAAACTGAAAGTGTGGACTTTACACCGAAGGCCAAAAAAGTTTTTGTAGAAGCTCTCAGATACGGAAGCAACTGCATAAAGCTAAGGGTAAACTGAAAAGGTACGAAACTGAAAATGCAGTGATGCGAAATAAAATGAATTTAATGCAAAATAAAATCAATTTACTAGAAAGTAAATTTATTTTATTTGACACAAGTAACGAAAATGGCATGAGGGTAAAGGTCAAGTAGTATTAATCATTGTTCTTACAAAATAACTCTTTTATTATCCTAAAATTAGTATTATTTTATAATGACGAAAGTGGGCTGATAAGGCTTGCTGTAGACTATAGAAAAAATATTTTCAAAGCGCGGGACTTCTTTGCACTACCATTTTCCTCAAACTATATTTCTGTACGGAAGGGTTCAGAAACGAACAATATTGAGTTCCCTTCTTTGCATTAAAAGTGTGCACTTTTGGCACGAAAAACATTTTTCATTTTTATCGATTATGAATCTTTTGATTGATCAATGTATCATTTTTTATTTCGATTGATAAATTTTTTATTTTAATCGATTTAGATTTTTGCGATGCATAAATCAATAAACGTTTTTACTTTGACCTTCAGATTAGTAATTTTTTTATAAGACTACCTTTTCACGGAGTAAAATTTAAAAGTTTGAAATACTTTTCTAACCAATCACAACTCCAATTGCCTCGAAAATTTGTTACTGTCCAAGTTAATTTAAAAAAAAGTATCGGAAAAAAGTAATGGATATTTTTTCAAAATTAAATAAATTTTCCTTTTTAATTTTTTTAGATAGAAAATTAAAGAATGTCTAGATAAAAACAAAGTAATTCAAAGGTGCAAATGGTTACAATACATATTTTTTTAATTGAAATTTTACTCCGTGAAAAATCACCCTGAGTGTAAACCAAGAGATTTTTAATGAAAAAAATCAACTTATTTTGGGGCACAATATATTATTGAGACTTGTATCAAAATGTCATTTACTTATAGTTTCAAGAATATTGCTAAGAATTCTTCAATTCGCCAATATCTGAAATTAACGAAAAATTTAGAAACACTCTCGAAAACGCAACGTTCAATGGTCGAAATGCAATTGCGACACGCAAACAAAGAACCTCATGGCAGAAGATTCACGATAGACGATAAGCTTATGGCTCTTAGTTTGTATAAGCATTCACCTTCGACTTACAGATTTATGCACAACATTTTAACATTGCCCTCGGTAACTATTGTAAAACGTGAGTTAACAAAAATCGAGCTAGAGACGGGCATTAATCCCAACATAGCAAGGCTTTTAAGAAATTGTGTAGCAGATATGACAGATGATAGACAAAAAGTTCAGCTTTTGATGTGGGATGAAGCATTTTTGAAGGCTCACCTCTGGTACGACTACAAAAAAGATAAAATAATCGGCTTCGAAGACTTTGGAAATAGACGCACGAGTAACTTCGCCGATCACATTTTGGTGTTTATGATCAGAGGGTTACTGAAAAACACTAAACGTCCTCTTTCGTACTATTTTTGTAGCTCTCAAACTTCGTATGACCAGTTAATGGCATGTATTAAAGAAAATGTCAAATTACTCAAAGATACTGGATTAGAGCTAGTTGCCTCCGTTTGCGATCAAGGCACGTCAAATGTTAAGGCCATAAAGGAATTACGAAGACAGTACGAAGAAAATTATTTTCGTAAAGGTGTTGAACCAGGTACGCTTTTCCTAGTTATTATCCAAAGAAATATGCTTGTATTAACTAAACCTTTATTTACTCCTAATTTTATCATTTTTTTTAGAGCCTAAAAAGGCGATAATTGAAATAAGTGGCGTCAGAGTCGTTGTTTTATTCGATGGTCCGCACCTGGACAAGGGTGATCGTAACAACTTATTAACTAAGGATTTGGAAACCAATTTTAAAGAAGCTGAAAAAGATCCATCGATTCCAAGGCAGTTCGTAGAATGGAAATACTTTGACAAAGTTTACGAAATGGATATCGGAAGCGACAAAATGTACCGTAACATACCGAAAGTTACGAGACATCACGTGAAGATTGGGAGGATTCGGAAAATGAAGCTTTTGTTAAGTAGACAAGTCCTAAGTCGGTCAATGGCACGATGGTTGGAAATGACGACGAAATTTGATGGTATGTTATTGTTTAAGGAATTTCTTCTATTTACATACAAATTTTTGCTACTGTTTAAATATTAAAGTAAATTCTCTAGTCTATTTATATTGTGTATTTCTGAAGTGTGCTTATAAAATATCAGGGTGTCTACCCTACCTGAAAACCTGCAATTGCCAAGGAATTTTTATATACCTGGAAAAACTTGGAAATGTCACAACATAAAACTTTTCAGTGCAGAATACAAACGATAATAAGACTAAACTAATTTCATGAAAACTGGCGATATGAAATTTTACATAAAACTAATTCCTTCCCATTTATATTGTGTATTTCTGAAGCGTGCTTATAAAATATCAGGGTTAAAAATTTAATAGTTTTTCCCCAATTTTTGATCTAATTAAACAGTTTTTGACTAAAATTTAAAATCTTTTTTGGTCGAAATTTTTTGGCTCGAAATGATTTTGTAACTGAATTTGAACTGTTCAAGTTTTCGTTAAGAAACTATCTTTTAAGTAGAAATTAATCTTTATGGTTGAAATTTAACTCATTGTGCTTAAAAATTCAATTGTTCTAGTTTAAACATTCCTAATTTTAGTTGAGAATTCATCTTTTTGGTTTAAAATTAAAGTATTCCAGTTCAAAATTAGTAATTTCAGTTGAAAATTCGTCACTTTCTTTGAAAATGTAACTATTTTTTCGAAAATTATTTTTTTTTGGTTGAAAATTATTTTTTATTAGTAGAAATTAATTGTAATTCTTGATTAGTAATGAAAAGTTGTCCTTTTTAGTTGAAAATTGAACCACTTCATTGAAAATTCATCTTTTTGATTGAAAATGAAACTACTAGGTTGAAAGTTAAACTCTTTTGTTAAAAATTCATCTTTATAGTTTAAAATTCATCTATTTCAGTTGATGGTTGATTACTTTGGTTGAAAACTTATCACTTTGGTTGAAAATTTGTTTTTTTTTTGTGTGGAAAATTGATATTCTTAACTGATAATTTAACTATTCAATTTTAGGATGAAATCTGATATTTTTTAGTTTAAAATTTCAACTGTTCGGTTAAAAATTGATCTTTTTCTTTTTTATTTTTCTTTCTTTGGTTGAGAATTCAGTATAGAGTTTTTCTACAGGGCCTATCATCACATCCGAAGGACCAATCCAAATGGAGGAAAGTGCTATTCGCACAGCTAAGTATGCTGACTTGGCTGACAAAAGGTTTGATTCCATCAATTCGAGAAGAAGCACTTTTGATCCAGTGGTGAAGGAGAAACCTTTCACGCAGGTGGTAACAGATACAAGTCCACTTTTCGAATTCTGGAAAAAGACATTGAAGGAAATGGAAAATATGCGATATGTTTCCAAGGATAAAAAGGTCCCACTTCCAAATCCTCCATCTTTGGTAAACTGGAAGTATAATCTTCGCTACATGCCAGAATTATGGAAAGTTTTGAAAAGTAAAGGCTTTCAGCACATGAAACCTGGTTATGTAAATCAGGACACTATAGAGAATTTCTTCGGGAACATTAGAAGTTATGGCTTGCGGTACAATACCCCGACGTGCTACCAAACAGAGGGTCTTTTCAAGGCACTCATGGTTTCAAACTTGACATCAAAACATTCCATTGGAGCGAATTGTTTGGACGATGAAGCCACATCGTTAGCTTCCTTAGGTACTTTTGCTGTTGCGAAAAACACCAACACCGAAAGCAGTGGTACGAGGTCCGACGAATTCGACGAGCACAGTCATCCTGAGGAAGTTTTAAAAGAAAAATGGTCACACTTGCGAGTGGCAAGCCGAGTGCAGTCAGCAGGAAGATTCGCTAACATGGTCCTTGCTAAAATCGAAGGAATAAAAGACTGCGATGACTGCAAGACAGTATTTTTTGCGACGACGCACGAAAAAACGAGAATGTTTCCCTAATGCGAAAAAATTACTTTGAGACAGTTAATGTCGCGGCCGCTGATTACTTTGAGCGAGGATTCACTCGGGCAGTAAATCTTGTAAATCGTCATTTGCCAAGAATGTGCTGGAAACGTCAATTGAGGCAACGACTCGTACAATTCCTCCTTGGAAGGATGGATTTTGAGTGGGTTATTTGCGAGCAGCATCGTATACTAATCGCTAAACGATTTAACGAATGCATCGTCTGAAACTGCATCTTCAGATGGTGCATTCATATAAATAGAATATGGACGGGCCATATCTTCGTCACAAAAGGCAATTTACTCGAGACTCGTGCACACAAAAAGTACCTAGCTACTCGCAAACGAAAGACTGGAATTGAGAAACAGTAAGAAATTTTGTCAAAATATTTTAGGAATTAAACTGCGAAATTTTTATTAGCAATATCAGATATTAAATTTTTTACTTTCTTAGCAAATCTAAGCTTAAATGAACTTTTTCCAGGAAAAAACCTGATGCTGAAGTACCGTGAGCAGTCGGGTTTTTGGATGATTGATTTCAATCTCAATTTAATGTCATAAAAAAAGCTGACACTTCGTAAACAATTTGGCGTTAAGGTCGATTGAATGTAGGTTAAACTTTTCTGTATAAATCATCAGCGAATTTCTGTTCTCTTTCTTGCGCTCTTTCTCACAGTTTATTTTCATTATTTTTACAGGGGCTGCAACATTACTTTTTGGTCATCCGTCATGAAGGTCGAGATGTCTGATGTAGGCTGCAAAATGATATTTGAACGTTTTGTGTCAGTTTTAATATCCTTGAATCCTTGAATGGTCGTCCGTTATGAAGGTCGAGATGTCTGATGTAGGCTGCAAAATGATATTTGAACGTTTTGTGTCAGTTTTAATGTCCTTGAATCCTTGAATGACCAGGGAATTTTTTGTTTACATTGTAATACTTCTTACATTAATTTTTTTAATTAGCACAGGAAAATATCTTGAAATCAAAATATGAATATTTTAAATATGCACTGCGATTGAAATATGAAAATAAAGTTAATCTGTTTTCGTTATTACTTAAATTCATGGACTTTAGAAAGCAATTTAACAAATGATTAAATATGGTTTTTAATTTGATTCATTAACTACAAAAAATTTATAATTGACAACATTTAAATATTTAGTTTCTATAATTATTTCATTATATGTACGTTGTTTTGTTTCTGTAAACAAACAGATATTAATTTGACGGAAAGAAGGATGGGTTTTGTCTGTATTTATTGTATTAAGGTTTGGTCAAAAAACATCATAGGTACTCTAAGTAGAGTTCTAAATAAATATTGTTTTGAAAATGTATCTGCTATTTTACTATTTCACTATCCGTAGTACTTGTTTTTCTTTCTTAAATTTCATGTATTTAAGTAAATACAATTTTAGCATTCACAGGTGGAAAAAAAATGGGATTATTCGAGTATTATGGAATTCTTTTAATAGTTATAAGGTGACATGTCAGAATCACTTATGCGATACTTAATGACCCAGAAAGAATAAAATATTAGACCTTGAAAATACTGGAATCATCAATGAATTGTTTTTTAAGGATTTTAGTAGATACCCTGAATTTTTGATACATAATTTAATACATAAATGCACTCCTAGATTTTTATTTAATAATGGCTTAAATACATGAAATACATGTATTTATCTTTATTTTAATATGATTGCAGGATATATGTAAGGCACTTATATTATCCAGACGAATCAATTTCAAAGGTACATGTTGAATACGAAAGTAGAAGTTATAAACAATTTTTTAATATATACAATATAGCACGTATTAATATTTTATAAAATTGGAAATAGATCCTTATTTTCCACTTTCGTATTCATCGTATTTTTTCGGAATTGATTCAGTTGGATTTTATAAGCGGTTGTCGTATATTTGAAAATTTCGCGCCTTTTCTATAGTGTAGAAGAGGGGAAGGGGAGGGATCGTTGTCATGAAGTATAGTTCTTGCTACGTCCCCTAGGTGTCGCTAATTCGCGTGGCCACAATCTCTACGCACCCCGTCGAAATACATTGGAGTGGGCACACCGTGGTCTAAATCACGGATGCCTTGTGTCGCACCATTGTGATATTATAAATAGATTAAGGGAGCTATAGGGGCCCCATTAAGTGGAAGCGTCCACCGGCGAACGGTAGACGGCGCTCCCGGCGAAAATTGCCCGATCCCCCCATGAATCTCAACCCGCAGTCGCACCCAGCAACTCCATTGCCCCCGCACTCTTCTCCCGACGTACAAGTCAATCGAATAGCCTATACTCAGGCGATGAATTCTTTAAAATATAAAATAAAAATGGTATATTATAGATGTTTTAAATTATTATTTTCAATGAATGAATCAATT
>JAWWLR010000034.1:110640745-110652648 GCA_035041075.1 Acraspis erinacei
CCCCCCCCCCCCCCCCCCCCCCCCCCCCAGTCCAAAAGTATCTGAAAAATAAAAAAAAATAACCTTTTAATGCTGAACATTAAAAAAAGTACATGAACCCTTATAGAAAGTTTAATTACCCCTGTTTTTTCTCCAGATAAAAAATGACTGTTTATAACATTTTGTAAAATCTGTAACTATCTCAAGTTTTATCATTGCATAAACATACATATACAGTACACATGACTCACACATTTATTATTGCGTCACATTTTCTTACATTGAGATTCAACTGCTGTAACATCAGAATAGCTACGTTTACATTAGATCAGATTTTATGCCAAATCACAACTGAGGATACAAATTGGAATCTTTGGATTTCAGTATAAGATTCAAGCCCTTTTTTATTGTTTTTTAAAATCATACCAATTTTTTGAAAATCTAGAAAGTCCCTCTATTAAAATCTCATTTACAAGTCGAGATTTATGTATCAACATACAATTGGCTAGATACTTAAAACAAGAATTTAAGCCTGTATATCTTCTTTCAGAATTAAGTTTACAGTCCAAGCGTTTGCCTGATGGTGGCCCTGATCCACAACCTGACGAACCACCTCTTCGTGGCAGGTCGAGGTCTCCTACTCTTCGGCAAACTTTTCCCAGCGTGCTTGGATTTAAATTTGATGATCTTGCAATGATTCGACTTATTCCCCACAAAAATCCGAATCGGCGATTCGAACTTCGAAGATACGTCTTTCCACCACATAAACCACTTGCATTGAGAACAAGAAATAATGCTTTCAGTCCCATGCCAACCGAAGAACAAATTGTATTATCAACGTCCAATGGCGACGTCTGTGCAATATTGGGGAAAAGATCATGCAGACACACTATACTTCGTGCAATATTTACAAATGTTCTTGGGAAGTCAGAACGGGTGAAAATAAACATGAACAGCGGCGCAATTGAGCAACTGACTGCAGAAGAAATCGCGGAATGTCCAGTATCCAATCACGAACTAATCGCAAAGAGTTATGCAGTATTACGTGTGTACACCAGAATTACTAACATCGTTAATAAATTGTTTAAAACACGCTTGTCAATTATAGCTGGCGATTGCAAAGGTTATTGATGTTTGCCTTGCGTTTATGCACATACTTTTTAAAACTAATGTTCAAGAATAACTTTTTACATTAACAATTACATTTTTCTACATTTCACAATTTTTTAAAAAATAATCTGTAAATTGCATTAAATATCACAAATTTCATATAACTGAATATTGCGCTATTTTTAAAAATTTTCATTGCAACTTAAGTATGATAAGTTTACTTGTTAAATTTCTCAAATATGAAACTGTGCAGAGTAGAATGAATAACTCGAAAATCTTATTAATCCCAAATTTTCCTTTTTTGAACATACATTTTGAATTAAAATTTTTTTTTAAATCCAGTTTGGATGATTCAAGATGTAATTCTTGTTGTCGGTTGTACTTGAGTTTGATCTTATAGTCGCTTAATACTCATTTTCAAACAATTAACAAAATGTTGGCATTCAATGTAACCTGTTTGATAATATATTTTAAAATAATTAATGGCTATCAATCCTGAAAAATACAAATTCACTACAATTTGGTTTTTAAGGGAATCCTTACATTCCTATGTAGAGTTATCAAATGTTTAATTATGTAGAATTAGCACAATGGACTATGAATCTCCTCTACTAATTCTTTAATTATCTTTCAAATTGAAAATAAAAGATTTTTAATGTGGCAGGCAAATTCGCCTGAACCGAATCCCAGTCGCAGACTTTGCGTTAGGTGGGAAGGCAATGTAAGGAGATTTGGTTCATGATAAAATTTATTTTTGACTGACTTCAAAGACTATTATTGGTGTAGGAGAAAATTTGAATTGTAAGTGATTGTTTAATATTGAGTACTAGTTAAAAAATGTGCGATACATCAATATATTTGTTTATTTGAAAAATGTTTTCAAACGCCGTTAAACAAGATAGAATTCTAAGCGTTTATGGAATTGGGCCCAACAATTACAACCTGATTTATAACTCTTCATGTACCATAATGCGATTCTGTAGGTACTTCAAACAATAATTTAATCCTATAATTTTTCTTTCAGGCTTAAGTTCACAGTCCAAGGGTTCGCCTGATAGTAACCCTAATCCTGGTGATCATCGCTGTGAACCTTCTTCTTCTTCTTCTTCTCCTGGTAGACATTGCTTAGACCTGACTCTTCGTCTTGGCAGACCCCATTCTTCTGCTGGATCTGCACCTGTTGAACCACCTCTTTTTGACAGGTCGACGTCTCCCCTTCTCAGGCAAACTTTTTCAAAAGTACTTGGATTCAGATTTGAAGATCTTGCATTTATTCGACTTGTTCCCCACAACAATCCGAATCGGGTATTCCAACTCCGAACATACGTTTTTCCATCAGATAGACCAATTGGACTGCAAACAAACCATCGTCTCCTGAAACCCATGCCGACCGGAGAACAAATTGTTTTATCAACTTCCAATGCTGAGGTCTGTGCAGTATTGGAAAAAAAACCAAGCAAAAACACGATTCTACGTCCAATATTTACAGCTCACTTTGGGATTTTAGAACGAGTGAAAATAAACATGAATAGTGCCGCGGTGGAAGGAATGACCACACAAGAAATCGCGGAATGTCCAGTAAACACCAATGGGTCAATCACAAAGAGTTACAGAGTATTTCGTGATTAAACGACAACGTTATCGCAGATTTGAAAAATTTATAAAATCGCGCGTTAGACGGATCTGGCGCTTCCTCATAGACCTTTTACATTTATGCATATTTCACAAATGTTAAAAAAAACAAGTTACTTTAAATGTCACAGCTTTCATACGACTTGGCATTGTGCCATATGATATAAGTATGATTTCAATTTTTTTATTTTTAGTTCACTGTTAACTTTTTCAGAACCATTCAGTTTCCAGCGGGTAATTTTTCTTTCATTTGTATGCAAAATTTTCTAATTTAAAATTAACTTTCAAAAACAATAATTCCTGAAATTTTCAGTTTTTCGATACTAGAATGGCTTAATGTGATATAATTTTCAAAATTCGAAAATTTATAGATTTATTTTTCATTCCAGAGTGCCAAATATGAAAGCGCATCACATATTTATATTTTTTAGCTTTGAATATTTAAACTTTTTAATATAAAAAAGATTACCTTTTATAACTTTTTAGTTTACGGGCCGAAAAAAACTTATCTTTTTTTATTAAAACGGCCTCCCTGCCTTTTTTTTAATTTTCTTTGGATTTGACGAATGCACTCTAATCACTTGTCTGCCGTTTCGCGCTCTATTAAAGTGTATGAAAACCGAAACATTTTTTAAACTTTGTTGAACTCTATTGTATTGAATGTATATTTAATAGTTTTTTTACCTCGAAACGACTGTACTTATTCAGATAATGCAAAATAAAGTAAAATTTGTGTTCTTGATCCTTATCGTATTTTAGTTACGAAACGTTTTTCGGATAAAAAATTAAATAAATAAAAAACCTTTCAACTTGAAGAAACTCGGGACGCGAAAGGTTATGCACATAAACAAAAGCATGCATCTCAAGTCTTCTCCTGAATGTCGTCACAACACTATTATTTTGAATACAGCACATAGATTCGCAAACGGAAGAGGCCCTCTTCTTAAAATGGTCAGGAAGCATGAAGAAGTGGGCAAGGGAGCGTTTATGTATAAACACTCGGACTTCACTTCAGTATCAAGGGTGAGCAGAATGCATCAAATCCTATCCATCTCCAGTATTCACTCCTGAAAGCTCGAATTTAGAAAGCAGAGGAGAAAATCTTCCGGGAACAGCTCCTCGATAAGAGGATGCACGGTATCTTCCAAAGAAATTTGGAGGATCAGTTAATTTCGTGTGAGCTAACTTTTGATTAAATCACCTTAAATCACCCGGATTAAAGGCTCCCACCTAGCATCTAGGACAAATAATATCGAGTTGTCCAACTCAAGCGGGAACGACCTACATCCAAAGGCACATGTTCGTTATCGAATTCTCGGCACTAGGTGACAAAAACATAATAGCCAAGGAAAATGAACAGAAAGAGAGGTATATATATATCTTGTAAGGGAGTTGCGACGATTGCCCCGGGAATATTCAGTTAAATTAATCTTTCTTATAAGACTTTTGCCGGATCGTCGTGTTGATTCCGTGAGACTGTAACCACCTGTCTCGCGGTCGTGAGACGTGGCTATAGCGGAAATTTTACCTCGATTTCGATGGGAGCGGGTGAACTTTTTCTGATTAGCACCCGATCGCGGCCAAATCCTGCGTTTGTTCTTATCACAAACTTTTAATTATAAAAACATTTTTTCCGCAACCGTCCGCGGAGAAAAGGACCTAATGCGAAAAAAATCGATTTTTATTTTCTTACGCCAGTCGATACTTTCTAAGTTACTCATTCTTTTGAAATAATCAGAATTTGTATGTTAATTACTTTTCTTGTTATTAAGCTACACACATAGGCATAGTAAGCATACGCGGAGACGAAGCGAGGGGCCTGCGAAAACCAGCCTTGACACTCACGACTACTGAGTATAGCCTAAGCGGACTGAGGCGCGTGGAGCTCACCGATACGGCGTCTGAAGGTGCAGTGGTAAGTGGACAGGGTGCTGTTCGTAGACTTTTGGCTTAGTTAACTAAAAACGGGTAATTTAATAACCGGGCTTATATTAGAAATTATATTTAAGAGAAAAAGGGGCTTCTCATGGAGAAAGAATAAGATTCTAGTTATAAACATATGTTTATTCATATAAACCTGAGCTGCCCTAATATTATACAGTTATTTCTATTCCCTTCTGTGAAGGGATCCAAGAATAACTCACCACTGGTAAGAACTCTTTACTATAAAACCCGACTGGCCTCCTGGCTCGGGAGCCCTCTACTCTAGTATCTCAAAGCTGACACATCGTCCAATAAAACGATATTAATCCAACTAAAGTCTCCAGTACTTATTAATTTCCCCGTAGCACCTTAGTCCTTTTTAAAAAACTAAAGTCCTTGACATTCTAGATCACACATTGGCGACCGTGACAGGAACCCCACATCTGTCAACGTTGAAAGACCCTCATCGTTGGGAAACCTTGGAAAACGGAAGACACAAAGCAATCTAGAAAACATCAAGGAACAATATCCCCACAACTAAAAAGGACCAGGCTCTTCTGCAATACCCGCAGACAGCAGTAAATGGACGCCATCCACCCAGCTGGGAGACTACGTTGGTGAAAGATCAGAAATATGAAAATTGCGATACTGGTATTAACCTGGGTGACTAATTGAATTTTACTATCATACTTTCACTTCATACACGTAATAAGAGAAAAGAAAGTGAACTAAAGTACACCCTGTGAGCAAATTTTGTTTCCAACAAAATCTGACAAAGAAGTGCATGGTCGATCCAGCAGTTCATAAAGTGGCTCATAAAAGACATTAAAAAAATTTCAAGTAAAATTTAAATGCAAAATTATAGCGAGGTTTCAAAAATAGAAAGTGGATATATTTACAGGGACACGGGATCGGCACATGGCAGTTCCGAGTTTAGCATAAATTTCTACGAAACCGTAGAATCCCACAGCTACTTTCCGCACGTTCACAAAGTTAAGATTATCCAACCCAAAATGTTTCGGAACCTGAAGAAATTCCTGTCCAACGAGGACATCAAAAAAGCTACGAAAGAAGAATTGGAACGACAGTTATTCGAAATGAAGACAGCTCTTAAGGACGGACAGGAACGTTTATCGAGGAATAACCTAAACAAAACAGAGCAACCTAATGCAACCCCTCAATCTAACCTCAACTCAGGCCCATATCGGCTAACATTGGACGAGAGAAGGCTCTTAAATGAACTTCTAAGGAACCTCGTCGAATTCGACGATTCCAGGAAATCAAGGAAGCCTAGTGGCCGCAGCCCTACGAGAAATTCGCTCAAAAGGGTGGAAGGAGACGCCCAAAGGAAGGAGACGCCTCAACTTATTAAAGAAAGGGATCAAATGTGCCAAATGGTGCATGAAAAAGTGGAAGAATTCGTCCGTCGCTACCAAGAGATGAACAGAAAAATACAGCGTTCCATAGATGGTAGCCCCGCAGAATTTCGAGATTTAGAACGTAAAAAAAGGAGAATGAGACAGTGAAGTAATTTTTGGACTGTTGATTATTTTAAACCATTGAAATTAAAATTAAAATTTAAAAATTTTAAAATTTTAAACATTAAAATTGCAGAAGATTTCAAAAATTCTCAAAGAATCGGATAAATTTTAAAGGAATTTTTTTGAAATTTTATGCAGAATTAACCAAATTCAGGCCAAAATTCAATCTATTTAGACATTAGAAGATTAGAAGGTCTCAAAATATTAGAAAAACAGAATTATTTTCCTAATGATTGCGGGACAATTTTAAATGATTTGAATGATTCTGAGACATGTGCTTGAAAAAATTCAAGAAGATTTTTAAACACATCAAACGATTTCTTGAGATTTCGAAAGAGTGCAGAACGTTTTAAAGCAAAATGTTTCAATTCGTTAAGATTAAAAAGTTTAAAAAATTTATATAATTTAGTAAATTAGAACGTTAGTTCAAAAGTAAATTAGAGTTTTAGAAACGTAGAATAAACTTCAGGAGTTTTAGAAGAATCTAGAAAGGTGCCAAGAGAATAAACAAAATTTCTTAAAAAGCCTAAAAATAAGTCTAAAAATAATAATCTTAAAATTACAAAATGTAGCTATTACAATTTTATTTTTATTATCCAACATTTTTATTGGAAATTGATTGTAAATAATTGTAAAATACATTTGGAAAAATTTATTTTATGACGAAATATCTCATGATTTTAAATGGAGGAAACAATTATAAAGGTAAGGCTTTGTAGCATCTTTGTAACTAATAAATATATTTTTACAATATTTTTCCTTGATTATGGTCTACGTTCAAAGATACAACAAAAAACCATCGTGAAATTTCAAATAAAAACTGTACACTGTGTATATTGATTTTTAAAATAAAAATTATTATACTTTTATAGATATTCCTAACATTTTTTTGAGTATGATACTCATTTATTTTTATTAAAAAATTCTTGTAAGCAGTTGGTTATATTTTAAAATAAAGCAGATTAAAATAGACTAATAAAATTCCTTTCCACACCACCTTGAAAGGAAAATTATTACAACATTTTTGTAAAATGATAAGTCTTTTGAACTAAAATGGTAAAATGAAAATTTGTCATTAATTATGGATGTTTAATTTACGTTAGGTCCCTTAGTTCTTACACTTGAGAATACAGGGATGTATTTTTTCCAAATTTTTGAAGTTAGGGAATAGATTTCAGGAACGAAATTATAAAAATATCTCAATTAGTTAGTAAAATACTATGAATACTTTCCTTTTATATTACACCAGCAAATTTTTAAGATTTTGTTAAAAGGTGCAGATTTGGCTTGAAGTTTTTATACCATTGTAAAAGCTAAATTTTGTAATATTGAGATAAGTATTTTAAGGCATTCAAGTTTTTGTATAGTTTTTGTATACATATATTGAGAAAGCGTGTGAGGTCAAGTTAATAAATTTTAGACCTTTTCTCTTAAAATCCTCAAAATTCTGATTATAGCCTGAAATAGGATGAAAAGAGATGCGTCAAAAAAGAACATAAAGGACTATAAACATTTTAATTTTATTGAACTTCACCAAATATTGAGAACAATTCGAGTATTTTTAAAAGAAGTTTAGAGCATTTAGAGGCTTAGAAGAAATCAAGAAATATTGGAGAATTCGAAATTTTTCTCAGGAATTTTAAGAAAAATAGTTGAATCGATTATTTACATTTTTGTAAACTTTTTAATCCCATAAAATTGAAATATTTTGCTTTAAAATCTTCTACACTCTTCTTTTAAATTTTAGGAATGGTTTGATGTGTTTCAAAATCTTCTTGGATTTCTTTCAAAGTACATATTTAAAAATAAAAAATTATTAAAAAATTGCACACGAATATTAGGGTAATTATTGTTTTTTTTTAAATCTTTTCAGACCTTCTAATCTTCTAATCTTTAAAAGTTATTCTAATGTTTCCTAATTTTTATTTAATTCTGAGATATTAAAAAAAAAATTGCCTTTCACATTTTTCAGATGCTTTGACGAAGGCTTAATAAGAATTATGTTCCTTGTTTTTTCTAAAATTATATAATATGGCAAAATTGTAAAATTTTGCTTAAAATATTTTACAGCCGTTTTGAAATTTGTGCGAAATAATTGAAATATTTTGTGATCTTTTTTAAATTTTCTCTCAGAATGCATTGTTTTTCTTTTGTTCCAAATATTTTGCAGTTGAAAATTCATTTCTTCCATCGAAAAATAAACTATTTTGCAGAAAATTCCATTTATTACTTAAAAATGTAACTATTTCCTTTTTATTATCATTCTTATTTTTCAGTTTTAATACTCATTTTTAAAGTTTGAACATTTAAAGATTTTGTTGAAATCCTTTTTATTATCTTTTGCAGTTAAAAATTCATCTTTTTTAATATAGAAAATTATTATTCTCGTTTGAGATACAAAATTATTTTTCTTGTTTAAAAATTTACCTCTTTTAAATAATAATTCATTTCTTTGGATGAATATGCATTTTTTCGTCAAAATTCTTGAGGGTGGCCACTGTTTTTTAAATTTTCGTCTCCCGGCGTTCTCCCGGTTCTGCCGGTGAGTATTCGTGATTTCTGTCGGTTTATACAAAATTAACTCTTTTGGCATAAACTACAGTTTTTTAACATATATTATCAATTGCGGAAGTCGACAAATATCAGGAAACCGTTTTGCAAGAAATTAATTAAATTTAGATCATATAATAAGAAGGATAATGAAATTGTTGTGCCCAATAAAGGAAAATATATTTAAACCAAAATATCATTAAGTCAATCTTTTTAATATAAGGTTTTAAATATTTTTGATACAATAATTAATAACTAATAATTTCAAATTGCAAGCGTCTCAAGTTGAAAAAAAATACGAACGATTTTGGACTATTTAATTAGAAAATGGATTTGAAGTGTATAATTTATAATGCGAAGCGCTCAAAATTAAACAATTTTAATTTGATTTCGAGAATTACGAAATTAGCATGATCTTAGATTAGATTCTTTTTTAATTCAGAGGAATTGACATTGTATTCTTTACTATTAAAATCGCTCAAAAAAATAATTAATTATTGAAAACTTTTAAATTTGAATTCAAAGCGGGTAAAATTTCATAATTTAGAATTTAAAACAAAAATGAATGTTTCAAATGCCAAGCTTATGAAATTATAGAATTTTAAATTTTCATTACATATGTAATAAAATTACAAGTTAACACTAGAACTGATTAAACAACGAATGCGAGCTTAATTTAAAACTAGACAAAATTTTAGTTACCAAAAATTGTGATTGTAACGCTACGTTGATTCGTAAACTCCAAAAAAAATTATAATTTACCAAGGAACATTTTTAATTCTATAAAATTAAACTATTCTAATAATCCCTGGCTAGTAGGGTAGAGGGATTAGCGGGGGCGAGAAAGCATCCTGACGCCGAAATCTTCATTTAATAAATCAAGATTAAACCATTTATTTAACTGCTAATTTAGGTTAAATTACAGGGGTTGCATGAAGGGCACACGTTTTATAACTTTCGTACACAAAAATTGTTTAATCTAAATGAGACCAAATTCACTAAAATGTTTTAAGCTACTAACAAGAGCAAAGGATTCCATTAACGTTACAAGTCAAGACGCATAAATAACTCATATTAATACAGGGAGACCGCGGCGCATACCGACAAAATCCTAACTGGAGGCTCGAAAATAGACAAATAATGTCCATGACGCCTACCTTGTTAATAATCGATCTGGTAAACCACCAGGGGAACCCAGACTTTTTTGCTTTTTCAGAATCTAGTTTTAGCATCCGCATAAACGCTGGGTCTCAAAATTCCTCTAAGAATATGTTTGAGTGACCTGGTGAATGCTCTGGGGTACTAGGGTTGTCATAGTTCTCATAAGCATAACCTTTAGATACCTTCGGATGCTTAATGTCGAAATGTCTCCGAAGAATGTTAAAAATCGGCCTAGTAAACCAGATAAATTCTACAAATTCCCCGCTGTATACTTTTCCCCTTACTTAATGTATGCAATTATTAATATTCATACCGAAGAAACGTTAGTTATGATTTGTGTTTCGTTCTGTTACATTTCAATAACATTAAACAATTTATTTTACTTAGGATCCATCTCTTACTAACAAAACGAATTAAAAGTATTACTGATTTTGTTATCAATTTAAATAACGGTAACGAAAATATCGAAACTTTCGTTAAACGAAAACGTAATGTAACCAAAAGGAAGGTTTGATTTTTTTTCGTTTCGTTCGGATCCCTGACATACAGCAGGAACTTCACCGCCAGTACAATTATTTGCCAATGTGCCACATTTGTGAATTTCAACTCGCTGCGATTGTAATAGCAACGAGCCGATTATTTCACGGTATTTATTTTTAAATGATGTCATACTTTCTTCAGAGGATTGAGTGAAGCCGTTAAAACCGATACTTGAAAACGCGAAATGTTCTGTTTTTCATCATGGCGAATTATTTCGATTTTCTAATTTTGGCTCAACTTAATCTACAAGATTCAAACTTTGGAAATTCATTTCGTCTAATCCATTGACTACTGTGAATTCTTTATGTGATGCTTTCTTTCACTAATGTTAAAACATAGACTCAGAAAAATGTCGACTCAGCACTAAAACGCTACATATTTACTCTCGATAAGTTTCTTTTTTATGTCTATTATTTTTTGTAAGGATCTCCATTTTATTTATGTGATTTTATTATTCTTGTCCATCTTTTGGTTTATGTTGGATTCTTGTGTGACCGGGATGCGCGGATGATCTTCTCTGTTAGTTTTATTGAAGCTTTGAATCAAGCGATTACGCGTCCTCTTAACTTTTTAACCATTTTGAAAATTTTTCTCTTTCCATTACACACAGTTGTACGTTAATGTCATTCTTCAATTACACGCTTGAATTTTTAATACCTGAGAATTGATTAGCGTTTCTTTTTTCCTTTTTTCCGATTATTTTCAGGATTCTCACATTAGTTTTTTTTTACTAATCTTTGACGATTGCATTTTAGCATCGATTTGCATATTTTGTTGACATCTTTCGGTATCGAACATTAAAATAATAAAAAAATAATATAATTTTATGTTAGGTTAAAATATAAAAAAATAAATATTTTAAACCCTTACATATTTGGGTGCCCGAACAGGGAAATTCAATAATACTCAGCGTGATGAAATTGTAATTCTTAGAGAACAACAGAACCAGCAACCAGCGGTACAGCAGGGGAATGTTGGGATTCAAATAGTTAATGATTTAGCAGCCGCTTTACGTTTTCTTAATATTGACCTAAAGGTACCGAAATTTGATGACGATTCGAGTAAAAATCCAAACGAATTTTTAAGTTCACCAGAATCTTATTTCACTTCGAAACAGATTCAAGAAGCACAGAAATTATTAGTGGTCGAAAATGCCCTCTGTGGTCGAGCAAAAATCTGGTTTGAAGCTCATAGCGATAACTTTATAAATTACAGTGCATTCATGACTGCCTTCTTAGCAGAATTTTATTTTATCCAAATTCGCTTAAAACATAAATCAAAATGGGCTGCAAGAAAGTTTGATCCGTCTTAAGGCAATCTGCAAACTTTTTTTCTCAATATAAAGAGGCTAAATATTTCATTCCTGTGTTAGAAATATACGAAATAATTGCAGTATTATACAACAATTGCCACTGAGAGTTCGTGAAGCGTTGACCGCTGTCGACTATTCTGATATAAATAAAGTGA
>JAWWLR010000034.1:110685123-110697276 GCA_035041075.1 Acraspis erinacei
ATGAACTTAAACAAATTCTGATTATTGGAAATGAAAGAGTATCTCAGAAACTATAGATTGGCGCAAAAAAATAAAAATAGATTTTTTCTGCAGTAGGTCCCTTTTCTCGCGGACGGGCACATATGTATTTTCATAATCTTGTTTGATAAATTTTTAAAGTGCGCATCATATGAAAAGCAGATTTGTTATTAAACATTTTATTGCTACTTCTTGAGTTTTCCAATAAAATTAATGTATTTATTGTCAATGTTATTTTCAACTTTTCAAACAAAAAATAGGCATACTGGTGAAAAGTGTCTCGAACAAAATTTGTGGATCCAATTTTTGCGAAAAATTGTATTAGTTAAAATGTTATTGCAGTTTTTGTTATTATAACTAAGTAGATCTTTTTCTAATGTCCCATTTTTTGGGCGGATAAATTTTTCCCTTTTATTTTTTGTGGCTTGTGTCGTTTGGCTAAAAATGTAATTTTTCTATTTTTAATTCTGTTTTTGATAAATAAAAGCAAAACCGGCGTCCTATCAAAAAGTGAATAATAACCAATTTGTAGATATTTTTTGGGTGGAATCTTGTCATCCATATATCTCATAGCTGTTTGGTTTTTATGCGTTCATATAATCTTATTTTTCCATTCCCGGCCGTGATTTATAATAATCTTGTAGGATGTCCAAAAATCAACATTTTTCTCTCGATGACTTTTTTGATATCGTGCGTTGTTTGACCTAAAATGTTAATTTTCGTTTGATTTTTGGAATTTTGTAAATGTTATAAGTGCGATAATTTTTTTTATCAAAAAAATTCATAAGGATAAATTGTGCGTTTTTTCGGTAATACTGATAACCGCACATCGAATTTGTAAATCCTAACAAACTTGACCTTCATTTTAAGAAACTAAAAGAGTGGGATTCCCATCTAATGGACCGGAATTCCGATCCAAGCAATGGCGAAAAAGAAATTCCGGTCCCTTTGAACGGAATTTTGCGTCCAAGCCAAGAATCTCCATGATCCAAGCTTAGACCGGAACTAATGTCGGTTCTAGCTTAGATCGACCTGATTAAAACGAATTTTGAGGTTATGTTTCACTTTTTGTCGAACACTGCACTGCATACACTTGATGGGAAATAGAAAACGTATAGCAGCTCAATAAAAAAAAATATTGCACGCCTTGGTGACTGTTCGTGAGCATCCGTCTAGGCGAGGGACCGACCACTAATTTCCCAGTGTCAGTTCACTGGACCGAAATCGGAGGTTTGACCATTGCTTGGGCCGTAATTTCGGGTTCGTAAAAACTTTTTCTTCGGATTCTCGGTTTTTTAAAACGTTGGAATTTGACAAAAACGGAGGCAGTAAAATTGTATACAAATCTAATACCTTTTCTGATAAAAATGTAAAAATATCAGAAAATCCTGTGCATTTTTATATGAAATCGGATATTTTCTGAAATCTGAAAGTGTAAGTTCCTTTAATTCTTTCAAAATGCCTTCAAGTCTTAAAAACTCTTCTTTCTGCAGATACAAAATGTGTGGCTCTTACCACTCTGAAAAAACTCTACAACCCCGTGATACATAATACCAAATTTCGGATCATTTTTTCATTTCAATTCGGAATAATTCTGCCAATTTAAAAAAATTTTGGTCGAGTCTACGCTGCCGGTGTGGGCAAAGAATGTTCTTACACTTTCTGTTAATATCTACACGGAGCAACTCTTGTTCATTAAATTGGTCATTATAATATTTATGTCTGCCAACTTTCGATGGCGATCTAGGATATAGCCGAGAAAATAGTATTATTGCCGCAGGGATACGAAGAAATACATTTTTCATTTCATATATAAATATACTACAAACCTAGTAATTTCCACTTATAGTTAGAAAGATTAATATTTTTCATAGCAGATTGAAGTTGAAAAAAGTGATATTCGCCAATTAAATGATAAAACGGTAGTTGCAATAACTAGCAGTTAAAATAACATACATAGGTTACAAAACAGATAAGAAACATTACCATTTTCAATGGGTAGGTGGAGTGAGAGGAAAAACAATTTAATGTAGTGATTCGCGATTCGAATGACGGAATGACGTCCCACGCGCCGAGGTTCATGATGATGATAAAATTCCTAAACGATATTATTTGTTTTATCACACGAAAATATATCCGTTCTGCAAAAAATGAAGGCAGTAATCCACCTTACATATATTTAAATTTAACTTTTTATTTTGTGTCTATGATAATATATACTTTTCATGCACAAAGACAATTGGGAAGAGTGCTTTATAACGAAGGAAGTAAAATAAAGTCCATCCAATATGAATAAAAAAATTACGAGGGGGTAAACTACCCATACATATATTTAAATGTGTTGAAAATTGCTAAATTTATCAGAAAAAATTTTTTAAAATATATTTTTCACTTAAGACAAAAATAAAGTTGACGCATTTCACCAAAAAAATTGAAAAAAAAATTAAAAGGACTAGCTACCTCTAAACGCTATTTGTTTTGTGTCTGTGATAATATATACTTTCCTTGCATAAAGACAATTGGGAAGATAGTTTTATAATGAAGAAAGTAGAATAAAGTCCATCCAATACATGCTAAATTCATAGGGAATATGTTGTATTAAACGAGAAAAAATAATAGATATTTATGGAATTGTGACCTCAATTGCAAAGTCCTTTACAACTAGTGGAGCATCAACATACAACTGTTTAGATATTAAAAACAAAAGTGTAATCTTGTATTTCTTGTTTCAGAATTAAGTTCACAGTCCAAGCGTTTGCCTGATGAGGGCCCTAATCTTGTTGTTCATTCCCGTCGAGCTTCTTCTTCGCCACCTCTTCGAGAGAGGTCGAGGTCTCCTACTCTCAGGCACACGTTTTCCACCTTACTTGGATTTAGATTTGAAGATATTCCAAGGATTCGACTTATTCCGCACAACAATCCGAATCGGATATTCGAACTCCGAAGATACGTTTTCCCTCTAGGTACACCAATTCAATTGAGAACAAAATATCGTGTCCTGAGTCCCATGCCAACCAGAGAACAAATTGTATTATCAACGTCCGATGGCGTGATCTGTGCAATGTTAGACAAATTACCAGACAGACACACTGTTCTTCGTGGAATATTTATACCTGGTGTTGATTTGCCAAAGCGGGTGAAAATAAATGTGAATAGTGATGCGATTGAAGAAATGACGGCAGAAGAAATCGCGGAATGTCCAATATCACCCCACGAACTAGTCGCAAAGAGCTATGGAGTAATACGTATGTACACCATAATTCTTCACTCCCTCAATAAATTTAAAAAAAACGCTAGCCTCAGTCAAATCTGGTCTTTATGCTCAGTCTTTATGTGGCTATAAGTGTGATTTAAACTTTTTATGTTAAGTTCACTTGTTACATTTTTCAATTATGAAACCATTCAGTTTACAATGAGTACTTCTCAATCTTTGAGATACTAAGTTTTACATTTTTACACGTACACTTTTAATTTAAAACATTCTTAAATGTATATTGGACGATTTAGGATGTATTTTTGGGTGTTTGTTGCACTTGAAATTTTATTTTAGTGTCACTTAATACTTATTAAATACTTAAAACAAAAATATAATCCTGTATTTCTTGTTTCAGTATTACGTTCACAGTCCAGAGGTTTGCCTCGTGGCGACCCTGAACCTGGAGTTCATCACGGCGGACCTTCTGTCTCTTCTCCTGGTAGAAATTGTCCAAACACGACTCATTCTCTTGCCACGCCTCATTATTCTGCCAGGTCACCACCACCTGCCGAACCACCTATTCGTGAAAGTTCGAACTCTGCTATTCTCAAAAAAACTTTTCGCCGTGTACTTGGATTTAAATTTGAAGTGCTTGCATTTATTCGACTTATTCCCCACAAAAATCCTAATCGAATATTCGAACTCCGAAGATACGTTTTTCCTTCCGACAAACCAATTGGATTGAGAACAAGAACTTATGTCCTCAATCACATGCCTACCGGACAACAAATTGTATTATCAGCGTCCAACGGCGACGTATATGCAATATTAGAAAGATTATCAAACGGAAGCACAATTTTTCGTCCAATATTTACAGCTATTTTGGGGAAGGCAGAACGAGTGAAAATAAACATGAATAGCGGCGCGGTTGAAGGATTGACAACTGAAGAAATTAAGGAATGTCCTATAACCTACCCCAGACTAATGTCGAAGAGTTATAGGATATTTCGTGTATAAACCACAAATTTATCACAGCGTTAATACATTTTTCAAAACGCGCATCAGTCTGATCTGGCGCCTTGAGCTCAAGCATTACGAATTCCCGACGTTTAGGTATACATGTTTTAAATTTAAGTTTAAAAAAATTAGTTTACATTTAAAATTACATTTCCTCACGTTTAGAAATGTTTTTTTAAATTTATGAGGCTACTCATATATAATTATAAAAAAATTTCATACAACTAGATATTGTGTCATTTAAAATCAGTTTGATTTGCACTTTTTCATGTTCAGTTCACTGTTAACTTTTTAAGAACCATTCAGTTTACAGCGCATAATTCTACATTCATCTGTATGAAAAACTCCCTCTGTTTTGAGTAAAGCTCCTTTTGGCTTTTCCTTTTCTTTATCATTATTGTAATTTAGTTACGAACTGTCTTTTAACTTTAAAAAACTACCGGATCTCGTCTGATCCGAAATTATAAAAGTAGGACTTTTCAATAACCAACAGTAAAATTTCTGTAAAAAGAGATAAGGTTTTAGGCAAAAAAGATGAATTTTTAACACCAACAAGTTTTCGCTAAAAAGGTAAATTTGCTACCCAAAAGTTGAATTTTCTACCAAAATAGTTCAATTCTGACATAAAAAAGTTTTTTAATATAATAAGTGTTAGCAATAAATATTTTTTTTAAAGATGAAAACTTCTTACTTCTTAGGAGACTGACGACAATTTCATTAATATTGAGCGTCGCTAACCACGACATGTTTTCAAAATATATAAAAAACTACTTTCCTTTATGCGATTATAATCCATGATCATAATACTTATCATATTAAATTCGTTCTAACTACGCAGAATACACTAAACTCAATCTATATTTTCGAGCAATAATAAATAATTTATGATTTTAAAACTTTCGAAATGTTATTGAAATTGAAACTTTTTATTACTAGTTGTGCGTGTATTAGTAATATAAATTCAGGTTGTGAAAATGTGCTCAATTTGGTAATATAAATATGCTTCAGTTTAAAATTTCGTAAAATCTAATAACAGCATAGTTTTATTTTGAATCTACACACGCTTTTTAAAATGATTAAGTCCTCTTTGGAATGTAATTTTAAAGAATAGTCGAGAAGTTAATATTGGTTTTCAAGCCTAAAAATAGACTAGGATATTTGAATCGTAAGAAATTATTACTATTATTTAAAAACTTATAAAATTCAACGATACTCATTGTAATCTATTTAAAACTCGTGAAAAATTCGAGATATTTTAATCTGGCACGCGTGTAAATGGCATGTTAATAAAAGTAAAATGCGCTCATACCCCAATTTTGTACTGGCCTTGGGGTTAGTCGGCACTGAATAGAATTTTTTTATGTCAAAATTCAGGACTGCTTTATGTCGGTTTTTTCTTTGGAACAGCAGTATGACGGAATAGCGCTCAAAGTGGCCACGTACACTTCAGATACAGCATTTTTAAATGGAGTATTTAGGCCATCATGTGAATCCCACAGAATAGGGAAATGGGTTTAATTCTGTTTTTATTTTTACTAATAAACGATTTTCAATAATAAGCAAAGTTTGAGCGCGCATAAGGCTCATGACTGTTGGTTCTTGCATTCCGCGCTCGATAATGAATTTACTTAGGGCTACGCGCTTGATCCTTGTGTTTTCCCCACATTGGTGCGGAGGCCTTTTAAAATTGAATATACTTGCTCCATATTTTGTAACAATTGTTATTCTCAAAGACCATAAAAATTCTATTATTACCATTCACAATATGCATTGGTACTAAAAAATATGTATTTTTCGCATTTTGTTTTAAATATTTTATAAAGTGCGCATCATATAAAAAAACAATTTTGTTATGAAACATTTTATTGCAACTTGTTTCGTTTTTCTGTAAATTTTAGTTCTTTATTTTCAATATTATTTTTTTCAATTTAAACAAAAATTATAGATCCTAGCGTAAAGTGGCTCACAGAAAATTTCTATATAAAATTTAGGGGAAAGAATTTATTAGTTAAAATGTTATTTGTTGCTCTTTCTTGAATGCAGAATTTTTGAGCCAATAAATTTGCCCATTTTATTTTTTTCGTAGCTTGTGTCGATTGTCTAAAAATTTAATTTTTTTATTCTGAATGCTGTTTTTTTGCGAATAAAACAAAAACTACGCGTCGTATCAAAAAATAAATGATAATCAATTGGAACATCTTTTTGGGTGTATTGTTTTCATCGATTCATCTTTTCTCGTATCTTGCAAGGTTTGGCCGCAAAATTGAATTTTTTCTTAAAATTATTTTTGTGAAAAAAGTTTTTATGATATTCTTGTAGGACCATCAAAAAGTAATTTCTTTTTTGTCGAAAAAAGTCATTAGGAGAAAATTTGCATCTTGTCAAGCATTACGAATAACCGCACAGAGAATTTTAGAATCATAAAGAAGTGGTCAAACAAATTTTAAAAATTCGCTCACTTTCTTAATTTTTATCCAAAATAGTTGGCTAATGAACCTCTGCTTCCGTTTTCGACATGTTCCAGAATTTTTGTTTAATTTCAGGCCTTATTTTTACGATTCAAAGAAAATCCCCAGATAACAAAAAGCTTGCACATTGCGAGCATTAAGGGAATCAAGCGTGCGGATAAGGCCACACTACGTAAACTCATATCACTAAGCAGATGTGTCTTCTATGTGGTCGCATATGTTTAGCACGTCGTGCGCGTCGCATGTGTGCGGGTAAAATGCAAGCACGTAGAGCGAGAAAAATGATTTTTACATTAAGTGAAAGATATGAAAATGGTAACTCGATAAACATTTTTGAACTTGGCACTAAATAATAAATAATCACTGGAATTCAGTAATGGGAGAACGTGAATATCTCAGGCATGCTCAGCAGTGATTCTTTTATATTTTTATTTTACAAAATAGAAACTTAAAACCCGATAAACCAACCCCGACATTTTAACTATGCTTACTTATACTGTTAACTTATTAATAAAAAGTTGTAGCATTTCAAGCAAGCATGATCGCGAGCACTGTACGACTCCTTGCAATTGCACTCAAGTTGGAATGACGCGCAGTGTGTCGAGAACGCAGGATTAATGCACGCACGGCGTGAGACTCACGGCGTGCGAGTAACGTGCGAAATACGATTGTTATCTGGGTCCACTCATTCTAGGTCTACTCATTCAGTAATGGGAGAACGTGAATATCTCAGGCATACTCAGTAGTGATTCTTTTATATTTTTGTGTTACCAAATGAAAATTAAAACCCGACTAGTGGAAAGTACGTGCGATTCTGCACGCCATCAGTGAAGTGCAAGTTCGGTGAGAGACTGGGGTTCGGACCGTGGGCCGCTGGTGACGAGGTTAAATCCACATGTCGTTGGTAACAGGAGGGAAGATTAAAAATAAGTTGGACGCACTACTGTTAGATGGGTCTACTCATATTATCTAAAAATCATAAAAAACAAATTTGTTTATTTTTTCTGGGCAAGCAGCTTACCCAGTTGTGGTCCCCTATAGAAAAAGTCACTAAGCTTCAGAAGCGTCGTGTTAGAAGGGCGTATATATGTTCCCATTTTCTCATTTTCGCCCATCCTTTGTGATAATCTCGTAGGGTCTTCAAAGTTCAATTTTTTTCTCTCCTTTACTTTTTTTTATATCGTGCGTTGTTTCTCAGAAGATATTAATTTTCGTTTAATTTTTGAAATTTTGTAAATGCTATAACTTCGGTATCTCTATTATCAAAAAAAGTCATAAGGATAAATTGTGCGATTTTATAATAATACTGATGACCGTACATATAATTTTGTAAACTTAAAAAAGGTGTTCTCAAAAAGTTTCAAAATGCTCTAACTTCTCTAATATTTATCCAAAGTTGTTGGCTAACGAACTTGACCTTCATTTTAAGACCCTAAAGAGTTCACCAAAGTCTAATCTAATCTGTCAATTCTTTTGAAAGCTATCGTGCTAACAAACTAAAAATGTACATACTCACTCACGAACGAACAGACAGACAGAAAAATTGATAAAAACTTGTTTTTTGGATTCAGGAGGTCTCAAAACGTGGCCATTTTGTCAAAGTATGGCACGAATTTCTTCGCCAAAAAATACAAAAATGAATTAAACTATAATAAAAACAAATGAAAAAAATTAGCCGTACGCCAGATTTTGTAAGAAAAAATAACATGGGCTGATCTATAAATATTCATTTTACTGTCCGAAAAATTAAAAAAAAACTCTTTGAAACGCGTTTATTTCAACAAATTTTGTTAAAGAAAAATATTGCTTTAAATTGAAAAAAAACGTAACAATTTTCTAAAATGAACAATTGGAAAATGGATTATCACAATTTCAGAATGATAAATTTAATCTTTGAATTTTACAATTAATAATTGTTAAGTCTTATTTGTAATTTGAAGGTAAAAGAATTGCACTTTTATTTTTAAAGAACAGTTGAACAATTGTCATTTTAGGGAAAAATCGAATAAACTGCCATTTTTTGAAATAAATTATAAGAAATTGTTGATTATAATGTCTTGGAGGAAATATCCATCATTTCTATTTTTGTTACACACGGGTCGAAGTTGCAGAGGTGCAGGCGCCACCTTTGGTTGCTCAGCGAGGGTGGAATGTGGATGAGAATCCCGAATTCCAGTTCCTGTAGCAAATCTCAGCGCGTTAGATTTGCCGGAGCACCACTATCACCAACTCTTGGGCAGGAAGGTCCTGTTATCTCCCTCCATTCTCCATTACACTGGAACAACGCAGAAGACAAATCTTGACCACCTGCGCAGCATGGGAGAGTTTCGGCGGCCAACGTACCGACGATTAAATTGATCTCGTTGTCTTTGATCGTTCGAGCCCCGTGTGAGAAACGCTTTTTGTGTGGTTTTCTGTGTTTTTCTGTAGAGTTTTTGCCTCCGAGTGGTAAATCAATTGATTGTGTATTTTTTGAAAGACGTTCTGCTACGTTGCCTGGACTAGGATTAGCCAGACGTGGCCGAATTTCGTTTATGACAAAAATGTTTTCTTTTGAATATAAATATAGACTCTTGCTCTCTCTCTCTCTCTCTCTCTCTATGAGTGTGTAATCTTGTTCCCATAAACGACTAGGGGATAGTGCTTTAAAATTATTTTCAAAACTTAATTATAAATAGTATTCATAAATTGTCCTTTCCTTTGTCAGAGTCTTTGTCGCCATATAAAAATAAATTGAATGCCGTGGTGAAAAGTAACTTAAAGTATTTTTTGTATATTTCTATAAAATGGAGAAGTCACTATCGTCGTTATAATAATAATCCTATGCTCAGTAAAAGACGAGTTAATTATCCCAAATAAACTCTCGGTTTGGCGAGTAAAATATTTAAATAATGTGTATTTATGTATTTGGATATATTCACAAGTAGAATTCAAACTGAACTATTTAAGAATTAAATTAAACTATAAAGGTGAAATCTTTTTTCACTGAATCTATTAAATATTGTTGAAATTCGCTAATGAAGTACGATGGTCTACCTGCATACATAAATGATTCTTTAGATTATATTATAATAACGATTTTCATTATGCTAGATATATTATAGCACTGATTGTTCGATTAGACCAAAATTTAAACAAGAATGATAATATTTGCAAGTGATCCTAATAAAAATTTTTGATTGAACATCATTTTAATAATTTCTACAACGTAAAAAACTTCCAAACATTACCAAAAACAGCTTTTGACAGTTCGGCCAATTGAAGCTTATCATCGGTTCTCCTAAAGGAGAACTTCTAAAGGAGCTTTCATTGGTTAATTACCTCAAAAGCATCTCTGCGTGTCAACAACATGTTAAGCAATTTTACCGCGATTTCAGTTGAATCGGGTTCAATTTTTAAGATTAGAACCTTCTCCTGGCGAAATCCCGAGGTTGTCCTTAAGTCACACTTTTAATACTCATATATATTTTATATAATAATTAATAATATATATTATAATAATATACATTTAAGGATAGAGAAAGTATAAGCGTAAAAAGCCCATATCAAGGATATTTCAGGAGGAGATAGAGATAAAAATTGTAACAGCATATTCATTTTCAGTATTAAATATATAATGTAATGTTGCCGGACTTCTTATTAATTTGTAATCTAGAAGTTTGCGAAATGAAGAGATAATGTTCACTGGTGAAAGCGAGTATCCGTATTGCTGATAATTAGCCCCCCCCCCCAGGGCAACTCGACTGGAAGACATAAAAAACTAATATCCGGGTGTTTGGGCAAAAGAATAGAAAGTAATTTAAACGCCGCCTTTTTACAAATAAAGAAGCCAAGAGCTAGGAATAAACCTGATTTGGAGCTAAAAATATCACAGTGTGACGCAATTTTCTTTCATTGGTGGAATTTTGGGGTCCTCTTAGTCGCCCACAACCTGTCCTTTACTAAAATAATTTCTTACAAAAACATGCACTTTAAACCGGGCGCCAGACCTCTCTCGGGACAGATTCAAGAAAAACGTTTAAGCTTCAAAAAAGCAAGATAACCCAGAATATACATAAAATCACAAAATAACCGAAACGTGGCCCTATAGAGGTCAGGAATATGGAAGGATTTCGAAACATGTCAATGAGATGTGAAAACCGCCTTCCTTAATGGAACTATTAATGAAGATGTATATATGGAAATTCCTAATGGGATGGAAGTCTCAGAAGAGCAACGACGGTCTAAATTGTGCAAAATCCATAAATCTCTCTATGGCTTACGGATTAGCCCTAAATGTTCGAACAAGAGGTTTACCGAGGTAGCAAATACTCTTGGTTTGGTTAATGATGACTATGATCCTTGCCTGTTTACATGGCGTTTGAGGAAATCGAAGGTTATTCTACTTATTTATGTAGACGATATTTTATTAGCAAGCTACGACACTTACAAGCTGGAAGAAGTAAAAGCTAAATTAATGAGTTTATTTGAAATGACAGCTTTGGGCGAATCAAAGAATTTTCTAGGAATTCACATTCAAAGAAATAGAGAAACGAGAGTGATGTCACTTACTCAGGAAAATTACATTGATAAAATTCTGACGAAATTTCGGTTTGACAGCGAATTTCTACAAAACACCCCTATGATAACACGACAGGTAGCTAATCACGAACGACGACAGCGAGAAGAAGACGAAAGTGATGAATTAAGAGATGATACCCTAAATGTCTCGTTCAGAGAAACCGTCAGTTGTCTTTTATATCTGGCAGGGGCTACACGACCGGATATTGCGTATGCTGTAAATGTGCTCAGTAGACACGAAATCACTCCTACAGAAAACTAGTGGAACATGGTTAAAAGAATTTTCAGGTACTTAAAGGGCACGAAAACAATAGGTCTGAACTATTTAGGAAAATGAAACGATTTGTTAGCTTATTCTGACGCAAGCTTTGCAGATTGCAAATCATCAATCTCAATATGTGGATTCGTAATTTGACTGTTTGGAGACACAATTTCTTGGTGCGCTAATGAAAAAAGTTATGCAGTACTTTCTACCTGCGAAGCAGAATATGTGGCAATGAGCCAAGCGTGTCAAGAGATTATCGCAATTAAAAAATCAATTTTGCGGATATCAAAGGACGGTTTACTTCCTGCTATCCTTAGATGTGACAATAAAGCTCTAACTATCTGTGCGAGTACTAGTGGAGGAAATCGACTGAGACACATGATTGAAATATATCAGGATTATATCAAAGAATGTGTTAAATATGACCGTACTGTTATTGAGTGGGTCTCAACTAAAAATCAGTGGTCAGATATCATGACAAAACCACTAGGCTATGAGACTCATGTTCCATTACGAGATAAAATCCGAAATTACGACTGACACAGGCCGACAGTAACCTATACCAACGACTGGGTTAACAAATTGATTGGACATATGACAGCCTGCTTATAAAAAGTAGTAATAATTTG
>JAWWLR010000034.1:110791963-110806161 GCA_035041075.1 Acraspis erinacei
AATCTTCTTGGTTGGAAATTATACTATTTCGTTGAAAATCGACTTTCATTTTATTGAAAATTAAGATTTTTAGTGGAAATTTTATTCTTCTATTTTTGGTTACAAATCCTTTTTTTACTGAAAAAAACAAACTATTTTGCTGAAAATTCGTTTCTTTTTGTGTTGAAAATGAGTCTTTCTTGATAGAAAATTAATCTTTTGAATTGAAAATTACGCTATTTGTTTAAAAATTCATATTTTTGGTGGAAGATTCATCATTTTTGTTAGTATAAAATTGAAATCCTGTTTGGTAGAAAATTCAACTACTTGATTGGAAGTGCAACTACATTGTTAAAAATTCATTTACTTGATTAATGATTCATCACTTTAATAGACAAATCCTTTTTTTCAAATTTTTTTATTTTTTTTATTTATGTTTTCTAGTTAAAAATTAATTGTTTTAACTGAAAAATTAAATCTCACATGTTTCGTTCAAGATTTATCTTCTTAGGTTGAAAATACAAATATTGAAAATTAAGATGTTTAGTAAAAATTTAATTATTCTATGTTTAGTTAAAAATGTATCTATTTTAGGTGAAAATTTAACTATTTATTAAAAATCCCTCTTTTCTAGTAAAAGTGTACTCTCATTAGTTGAGACTTCACTTTTTTGGTCGAAAATTAATTTCTGTTGTTGAAAATTTATTTTATCAACTGAAAATCTAAGTATTTTATTTTTGTTAGAAAGTTTATCTTTTTAGTTGACAATTCATTTATTTGCTTCAAAAAAATTTTTTTTAGGTGATGATTTATCATTTTAGTTTTAAAAAATTCATTTCTTAGATTCATAATTTATCTTTTTGATTTGAAAACTCATCTAAAAAGTGTTTAAAATGTATTTAGGAAGGATTTAAGGAGGTTCGTAGAAAAAAGAATCCTATAAAAAAATTTTTTTTAAAAGTACACCTTGTTAGAATAAGCCCTGCAATAAAGTACTTACTTGCAAATGAGTTAAGCCAGTAATATTATCCGTGATAAACTTGAGCCATTGACTAAGAATGGCACTGTCGTCACAATGAATAATTCCGGTTCTGGCTCCATTTAAGCCTCTCACTTCAAAGGCATTCCGCCTCAATTTATCAGTACCAAATATATATCGGGTAACGTATGCCATCATTAGCGGAACTGAAACAAAAGTATTCGTCCTTTGACATTCGAATCCATGCATCTTGAATAATTACTCTTTCTATTATCGCAGATAATTTATCGTTGAGAGAGCCTAGAGCAAATTTATTCGGACAAGAGAATAGCAAAAGCCGCATGGTTATTCACGAGAACGAGAGCATCCAGGGTCAATTAATAAACATGGATTTCAAATTTGCTTGTCAAATTATTCATGAATCGACATCTTTTAATTCATGCAAAATAAAAAGAATAAAAATTGAATAATTGTCAGATCCATTCCACGGCTGTTTTATAACTTTCATTGTTAATTTTTTCCCCCCAGAAAGTAAAAGTCGTATTTTTCATCATAGTTTTATTTACGAAAGCTTATTCTATTCTTTCAAAGATTCATTGCAGTTATATTCGACACATTTTTACTCAATGTTTAACAAATTTTTTAATTAAAAAAATAATCATTTCTATACAAAAAAGTCACGAATAGAATGGTGAAGAATCTTTCAAGGCATAGAATCAACTTTTGACAATCAACATTGAATACAAATAAACAATTGTGACTTCAATCATTTTTATTTTGTGTTATTTACGCTTAGATAATTCCTTCTAAAATTAGTTGCAACATTTGCGATTTTTAATCACTAATTTCTTTTTTGGATTATTAGTATATTAATATAGTATATATTATTAGTATTTTTCATTAAAAATTATTAAGTTTCAACAAATATTTACATTTTTTCAATAACAAAAATCATTATAACTTGAACAAAATTTTAAATCTTTGAACAATTTTGGATTATGTTAGTGTTTATCGTCCAAAATTTGTGTTATTATTTCGAAAAACTATAAGATTTCAAAGAATACTTATCATTTTTCAACAAATTTGAGTTTATATTTTATGTGTTTCACCTGAATTGGTATTTTTTAATCAAAATCATTATATTTAAATCCAATTATTTACCGACACTCAAAATTTGAATTAAAAATTAAAGATTCATAATTTTGGAATAATTTTACGTTTTTTGTTTTTATATTAGGAAAAAAATTAGTATTTTTAAATAAAAATTATTATAATTTCACCAAGATTTAGAACCTTTTTACATTTTTCAATTATTTTAGTATTTTTCGTAGGAACTTTGTGTTATTAATTAAAAAACTATAAGATTTCTACAAATATTTACCATTTTTCAACAAATTTGGGTTATATTTTATGTGTTTCACATGAAATTGGTATTTTTTAATCAAATGCATTATATTTAAATCCAATTATTTAATTTGTGTGAATTAATAAAGTTCAGAAGCTTCAAAATTTTCGGATTTATTTATCATTACGATTTTAACAAGATTTAAAACCTTTTAACAATTTTCGATTTTCTTAGTGTTTTTCGTCGGAAATTTGTGTTATTCATAAAAATCTATGAGATTTTTATTTATTATTATTATTATTTATTATTATTATTTATTTATTTTTATTCATTTTTCAACAAATTTTGGTTTAAACTTTATGTGTTTCGCCTGAAATTGGTATTTTTTAATAAAAATCATTAGATTAAAATCCAATTATTTAATTTGTGTAAAGTAACAAAATTTATAAGCTTGAACAATTCCGTATTGTTTCAGATTTTTCTGTCCGAAACTCAAAATTTGAATTAAAAATCAAAGATTCATAATTTTGGAATAATTTTACGTTTTTTTGTTGTTATTTTAGGGGGGGAAATAGTATTTTCAAACAAAAATCATTATAATTTCACCAAGATTTAGAACCTTTTAACATTTTTCGATTACTTTAGTGTTTTTCGTCGGAAATTTGTGTTATTAATTCAAAAAACTATAATATTTTTAAAAATATTTACAATTTTTCAACAAATTTCGCCTGAAATTGGTATTTTTTAAATAAAACGCATTATATTTAAATCAAATTATTTAATTTGTGTAAAGTAATAAAATTTAGAAGCTTGAACAATTTCGTATTGTTTCAGAGTTTTCTGTCCGAAATTCAAAATTTGAATTAAAAATCAAAGATTCATAATTTTCAAATAATATTACGTTTTTTTGTTATTTTAGGAAAAAAAATTTATTATTTTCAAATAAAAATTATTAGCATTTTAACAATATTTAGAACCTTTTAACAATTTTGAATTATGTTGGCATTTTTCGTCCGAAATTTGGTTTAATAATTCAAAAAACTATAATGTTTCAAAGAATATTTACCATTTTTCATCGAATTTGGGTTATATTTTATATGTTTCGCCTGAAATTGGTATTTTTTAATAAAAAGCATCAGATTTAAATCAAATTATTTAATTTGCGTGAAGTAATAAAGTTCAGAAGCTTGACAATTTTCGGATTTTTTCAGAGTTTTTTGTCCGAAACTCAAAATTTGTACTTAATAATCAATAGATTTCAAAGATTCACAATTTCGGGATAATTTTGGGTTTTGTTGTTATTTTAGGAAACAAAGTAGTATTTTCAAACAAAAATCATTACAATTTTCACCAGATTTAGAACCTTTTAACAATTTTGGATTGGTCTTTTTTGATAAAAAGCATTAGATTTAAATCCAATAATTTAATTTGTGTGAAGTAATAAAATTTACAAGCTTGAACAATTTCGTATTGTTTCAGTGTTTTCTGTCCGAAACTCAAAAATTGAATTAAAAAGCAAAGATTCATAATTTTAGAATAATTTTACGTTTTTTTTTGTTATTTTAAGAAAAAATTAGTATTTTCAAATAAAAATCATTATAATTTTAACAAGATTTAGAGCCTTTTAACAATTTTCAATTTTGTTATTGTTTTTTGTCGGAAATTTGTGTTATTAATTAGAATATTAGAATATTGATCATTTTTCAAAAAATTTGGGTTATATTTTATGTGTTTCACTTGAAATTGGTATTTTTTAATAAAAAGCATTATATTTAAATACAATTATTTTATTTGTGTAAAGTAATAAAGTTCAGAAGCTTCAAAATTTTCGGATTGTTTCAGTGTTTTTTGTCTGAAACTCAAAATTTTAATTAAAAAATCAATAGATTTCAACGATTCATAATGAGTGTTTCACCTCTAATTGATATTTTTAAATAAATTTAATTACATTTAAATCCACGAATCAATGATTGAATATTAAGTTTATATCGTAATTCAAAAATTGCATGAGACAAAAAAATCCTTACTTTTTTCCTAATGCATGAAATAATTATTTTTAAAAAGTTTCATTCAAATAACAAAGAAAGCTTCATAAAATTAATTCCTAGGTTCTATAGAATTAGTTTATTCTCATAGGTTTACTTTTGCAACTGAGGTCATAAACTAGATATCTATTCTCTTAATCTATTAGCAGAACTTGCAGAGTTCAACGTGCCTACTGCTTATAAATACTAGGTTTCTGGGACAAAACCAGCGTATCTAATCCATAACTTGTTAAAAACAAAATAATTGGATAAATCTGTGTCACAAACGCATTGTTTGAAAGGGCACATATATTGAATACAGGATAATTAATTATTCATTTCATTCAAAGTTACGTTACTATTTTATTTTCTATTTTTATTTTAAAACTAAAATTTCCAAATATTTTTCGATGAAAATGTACAGTTTTTGTTGATAAACAGTAATATAAAAGAAAACAATTCTGCTCAATTTAAGAGTTTTTTGTTTTCATGAAAAAATTTTTTTGCTTAAACCGTTACAACATCGAAAAAAATCAAAAATTCCTAAATCAAAATATTTTTATCATTTCATGACTTTCCGAATCAAAATGAAAAAATTCAGCTTCGACATATTAAAATTTTTCAAAAAAAAAAAAGTGTGGTATATACGACCAATTTGTCCTAATTTTTTTAAAAATAAGAAGTTTTTTTTAAATTTTGAAATCTAAAATCGAAATACAAAATTCTCGAAATAAAATGCCGACATTAAAAAATATCCGACACTGAAATTATTTGGTTAAAAAGTCTAACATTAAACTTTTAGTTACAAATTATTCTCTTTTGGTTAAAAATATTATAATTTACCATACAATTGTATTACTAATTTATTAAAAATTCTAAATTTTGGTTAGTCTTATTTCATGGTTGAAAATGCATCTTTTTGGCTTGAAAATTCCATTTTTTTCAATTTCTTTCTTCCATGACTAATAAATTTTATTTCTTTGAAAACTTCACTATTTTCTTGAAAATTGATCTCTTTCTGCAGAAATTTCACCTTTTTGGGATAAAAATTCAACTGCCTGATTAAACATTAAACTGCTTCGGTTGAAAATGAACTTTTTTTGTTCGAAATTCAACTGTTTTGTAGAAAATTCGTATTTTTGTGTCGAAAATTTAACCATTTGATAGAAAATTGATGAATTTGAGTGAAAATTTGTATTTTTTGGTACAAAATAAATTTTTTATTTTTGAAAATGCAACTCTGGTTAAAAAGTAATGTTTTAATTGGCGAAAATTAGTTTTTGTTTTTTAAAAGTAACTGTAATCTATTTTGAATCAAAATCTTTTCGTGTTACAGATAATTTTAGCTGAAAATTCATTTCATTTTGTTAAAAATTGATTTTCTTTATTCAAAATTAAATTCTTTTATTAAACATTCAACTGATTGTTTAAAAATGATCTTTTTTTTGTGCTGAAAATGCATATTCTCGGGTTGAAAATTCAACTGTTGTGTGAAAAATTCTTTTTTTTGGATTGGAAATTCATAATTTTGGTAGAAAATTCAACTATTTTGTACAAAAATAAACTCTTTTATAAAAAAAAATTATGAAAATTTGTAGAAACGAAGAAAATATAAGTTAATAAAATAAAATTTGAACTAACCTCAGATCCATTTTTCGAACAATTTAGTTGAAAAATTATGTTCTTAGTTAAAAAGTCTTCTTCTCGGTAGAAAATTAAAATAAAAAAAACTGTTAAAAATGCAACCATGGTAAAAAATTAATCTGTTTTAATTCAGAATTTAATTATTTTGTCAAAAAATTCGTTTTTGTCGGTTTAATGCAACTGTCTTTTATTTTTGTTCAAAAATCGTTAATTTGGTTAAAAATTAATTTTTTTTTACTTAAAATGTTACATTTGCTGAAAATTAAACTGACTGGTTGAAAATGAACTTATTTTTAGTTCAAAATAATTTATATTTAAAGAAACTTCAGCTACTCTATTTTTTGTATTTTTTAGTTTAAAAAATCAACTATTTAGTTCAAAATCTCAGAACCATTGTTCGAACCACTTATTTGAAAATTTATATTCTTTGTTGGAACTTCAACAATATGATTAAATATTTATGTATTTTGTTTTAAAAGTAGCTTTTTCTCGTAAAAAATTAATCTTCTTGATTAAAAATTGATCTATTTTTTTGAAAATTTGTATTTTTTAGGTAGAAAATAATTTTTGTTTGTTAAAAATGCAACTGTGGTTAAAAATATTTTTCAAGAAAAAGTAAAGAAATAAATGTCTTTATTGCCAATTGTTTTTTTTTTCTCTCGAAATAGCAGCAAAATAGTGTCCGAGGCCTGCAATTACTTTTGTTTTAAAACTCGGCCTATTTGCAATTTATCTTTAAAATCGTAAACAAGTACTAGAAATATTGATTAATTGCTAAATATGGGAAAGAACAAACCTGTGATTAGATCAACCCATGTTTTCGAGTGGATCGAACTCGCTGATGCATTTGAGCTGTGTCTACTGTGACTGCATTTAGGACTACCAGGTTGTTTAATCGGCGAAACCCAACCATCCTCTGGAGTTCCATTTGTTGCATTGTCTAATGTTTCTTCTTTTTCTGCAAGAACAATAGTATTTTACGATAAAATTTGACGAGCTTTCCTGCAAAAAAAAAGAAAGAAAACAGAAATACTCTAGTACTTTATGTGCGGGCAAATTACTAAAATATTTACCACTCTTCTGTAAAAACGGCTTTGCTGCTCTATAATGTTTGACGGTCAAGACAACCAGGTCACCAGCATTTCGAAGTATATTCACAGCATCATCGTGATTGCATGCTGTTATATATTCTCCATTCACTGTAAAACAATTGTGCGCGTAATCTGTTATTGGCGACCAGTAAGTCAATTCAAAGTTGCACTTTTAAATCAATATTCTACTACGAATTTATTATAAATAATGTTTTTCTATCAGTCATTTTAAATTAATTTAAAATTAATTAACTGTGCTTTTTTCATTTAAGAAAGTAACTTTGATTCAATTAATATGTTTAATTTAGAAAGGTTTGAAATAAAAAAATACTAATTAAATCATTAATAATTTCTCGAATTTGTCCCAGAAGTCCGCGAATCAACCATGATAAAAAAGAATTTTCAACTAAATAGTCCAATTTTCAACTAATATGATGAATCTTCAACAGGAATAGTTGAATTTTAAAGAAAATACATAAATCTTCAACTAAAGAAGATGAATTTTCAACCAAAAATTGAATAGTTAAAATTTCAGTTGATGAAAATTTTCAAAGCAAAAAGAAGAATTCTCAACAAAAAATGCAATAGTTGATATTTTAAGGGAGACAATATTTTTACTTTAAATAAGAAAAACAATTGAATTCAATCACAAAATACAAATTCTCAACTGAAAAAGATTTTTCGATCCAGAGAGAGAAGAATGTTCAATGCAACTGTTGAATTTTTAAGCAAAACATTGAATTTTTAACAAGATACACGAATTTTCAAGCAAATATTTGAATTTTCTTTTAAACATATAAATTTTCCACCAAAAAATAGAATATTTAAAGTTTCAGTTAAGGAAAAAACTAATTTTCATACAAAAAGATACAATTTTGGATTATGTTAGTGTTTAGCGTCCAAAATTTGTGTTATTAATTCAAAAAACTATAAGATTTCAAAGAATATTTACCATTTTTCAACAAATTCTGGTCATGTTTGATGTTTTTCACATGAAATGGGTATTTTTGAATAAAAATCATTAGATTTAAATCAAATTATTTAATTTGCGTGAAGTAATAAAGTTCAGAAGCTTGAAAATTTTCGGATTGTTTCAGAGTTTTTTCTCCGAAACTTAAAATTTGTACTAAAAAATCAATAGATTTCAAAGATTCATAATTTCGGGATAATTTTGGGTTTTGTTGTTATTTTAGGAAACAAATTAGTATTTTCAAACAAAAATCATTATAATTTTCACAAGATTTAGAATCTTTTAACGATTTTCGATTTTCTTAGTGTTTTTCGTCGGAAATTTGTGTTATTAATTCAAAAAACTATAATATTTCAACAAATAATTACCATTTTTCAACAAATTTGGGTTATGATTTATGTGTTTCACCTGAAATTGGTATTTTTTAATAAAAAGCATTATATTTCAATCCAATTATTTAATTTGTGTGAATTAATAAAATTTACAAGCTTGAACAATTCCGTATTGTTTCGAAGTTTTCTATCCGACACTCAAAATTTGAATTAAAAACCAAAAAGTCGTAATTTTGGAAGAATTTTACGGTTTTTTTTTTGTTATTTTAGGAAAAAACTTAGTATTTTCAAATAAAAATCATTATCATTTTAACAATATTCAGAACCTTTGAACAATTTTCGATTATTTTAGTGTTTTTCGTCGGAAATTTGTGTTATTAATTCAAAAAACTATAATATTTTTAAAAATATTTACCATTTTTCAACAATCTTGGATTATATTTTATGTGTTTCACCTGAAATTGGTATTTTTTTAATAAAACGCATTTGATTTAAATCCAATTATTTAATTTGTGTGAATTAATAAAGTTCAGAAGCTTGAACATTTTCGGATTGTTTCAGTGTTTTTTCTCCGAAACTGAAAATTTGTACTAAAAACACAATAGATTTCAAAGATTCATAATTTCGGGATAATTTTGAGTTTTATTGTTATTTTAGGAAACGAATTAGTATTTTCAAACAAAAATCATTATAATTTTCACAAGATTTAGAACCCTTTAACAATTTTCGATTTCCTTAGTGTTTTTCGTCGAAAATTTGTGTGATTTGTTAAAAAACTAAGATTTCAAAAAATAATTACCATTTTTCAACAAATTTGGGTTATATTTTATGCGTTTCACCCGAAATCCAATTATTTAATTTGTGCGAAGTAATAAAGTTCAGAAGCTTCAAAATTTTTGGATTGTTTCAGTGTTTTCTTTTCGAAACTCAAAATTTGAATTAAAAAATCAATAGATATGAGTTTTATCAAAATAGTTCAATTTTCAATGAGAGTGATACATTTTCAACTAAAATTATGTTCTTCAACCAAAAAAGGTGAGTTTTCAACAAAATATTTGAAATCTCAACGAGACAGTTGAATTTGCAACCAAAAAATTTGACTTTCTAACAAAACAGGTCATTTTCAACCAAATAGTTGAATTTAATACCAAAATAGTTGGATTTTCAACCAAATAGATTATCGACCAGAAAAAATCAATTTTCGGCCAAAAATTTAATTTTCAAGCAAGTAAATGAATTTCTACGAAAACAATGTAATGTTCAGCCCAAAAAGACCAATTTTCAACAGAATAGTTAAATCCATCAATATGAAGGCTACTTTTACAAAAGAAGATTTAATTTTATATTGCGACTTAAAAAAAAGGCAGCATATTTTTCGAAAAAATTCCCTGACATAAAAAAAAATCCCTGACTTTTTCAGAGTTTTCAGGTGTTCTAAAAATTCCCTGGCAAGTCCAGACTTTACAGGTGAGTAGACGCCCTGCTTCATTACGTAACAGGTAATTTATGGCTTCCAGAAATAATTCGATATGGGACTTGAAACTAATGGAAATATTTGTATTGAAGATAATGTATGCTTCGCAGGTAAATACTTATACATATAAATATTTAATCTTAAAATAATTAATATATTATTTTTTGTTTAAAAACCTCAATATTTTATGTAAACTATTTAAATATTTAAAAATTATAATTAAATAAAATAAAGAAATTAAATGCAAATAAAAACAAATTTTGTTGAAATTTATACCTCTAGGACTAATTTCGGCCATAATATATTTAGGATAAGGTTTGTATTGTTAATTTATGAATGTTTTTATTTAATTTTTTTAATTATAAAGTTTGAATTAAGAGAGTGAATTTAAAAATAATATAATGCAGGATTATCTAAAATTGTATGAAATTTGATAAATCAGGGATTTTTTAAATCCCTGATTTTTCCTGGACCAAATTTTTCAATTTCCCTGACAAATAATATTCAAATGCCAATCTTTCAGATAAAAATTTGCATTTAAAAAATTTATTTAAAAAAAAAAACACGTATCCACCATAAAAGATGATTTTTTAAATACTTTAATTTACAAGAAAATATGGACATTTTTAACCTAAAAAGATGAAAACTATTTTTTTTTAAACTGTATACCAAACAGACGAATTTTCCACAAATAAAGATTTTTCAGTCATGAAAGAAGAAAAAGTTCCATATAAATGGTTGAACCTTCAAGCCGAAGGACGAACTTTCTATACAAAAATTGTATTTTCAGTCATAAGATATAAATTTTCAGCAAAAAATTAGTTATCAAACAAATATAGGTAAATTTTCAACTAAAGAGAAAACATTTAATTAAAAAAATAATTTATCAAAAAAGTAGGTCAACTTTAACCCAAGCATTTTAATTTCCAATTAAAAACGAACAATTTTTAATAAAATATTTCAACTTTTAATCCAGGAGATTAATGTTAAACTAAAAATAAGAATCTTAAAAAAAATGATTTGTTAAAAAATTGGTTCAACTAAGATTTAAAAAAATAGTTGAATCCAGAAAATATGCAATTCTCCTAAAATAGATAAATTATTAAATTCAAAAGATGAATTTGCGAACACAAAAAATTGAACTTTTATCCAAAAAAAGGTTTCAATTTACTTTTTAACACGAAAATATGAATTTTAAATAAAAAGTGCATTTTATACAATATAGCTTTATTTTCTACCAAAAAGGACGATTTTCAACAACAAAAATGTTGCATTTTCAACCAAACAGTTGAATTTTTATCCAAGAAAGATGAAGTTTTTACTAAAATAGATAAATTTTTTAATTGAAAAGACAAATTTTCAAACAAAAAGAAAAGTGAAATTTCATCCCAAAAGGCTTCATTTGGCTTTTCAACACCATAATATGAATTTTAAATAAAAAGTGAATTTTCTAAAATATAGTTTAATTTTCAACCAAAGCGGATGACTTTTTAAAAAAAATTTGTGCATTTTTAAAAAATCGTTGCATTTCTACCCCAGAAAGATGCAATTTATACTAAAACAGATGACTCTTTAAATCAAAAAGACAAATTTTCAACCACAAAAAATTGAACTTTTATAAAAAAAATGGTTTCAGTTTACTTTTCAACACCAAAATATGAATTTTAAATAAAAAGTGAATTTTATACAATATAGCTTTATTTTCTACAAAAAAGAACGATTTTCAAAAAAAATGTTGCATTTTCAACCAAATAATTTCATTTTTACACAAGATGAAATTTCTACTAAAACAGATGAATTTTTTAATCAAAAACAAATGTCCAAACAAATAATTGAATTTTTATCCAAAAAAAATTTCTGTTGACTTTTCTATAAAATATGTTAATTTTCAACCAAACAGTTGAATTTTTATCCAAGAAAGCTAACATTTTTACTAAAACAGAGGAATTTTTAAATTAAAAAATAATAATCGAATTTTCATCTAAAAAATATTTCAGTTGACTTTTCAACGCCACATAATAAATTATAAACAAAAGAAATTTTTTTAAATAAACAGTTGAATTTTCAATCAAACATTGGCATTTTTATGAAAGAAAGATGCGATTTTTACTAAAATAGATAATTTTTTTAATTAAAAAGACAAATTTTCAAACAAACAAAAATTGAAATTTCATCCCAAAAAGATTTCATTTGACTTTTCGACACCAAAATATGAATTTTAAATAAAAAGTGAATTTTCTAAAAAATAGTTTAATTTTCAACCAAAACGGATGACTTAAAAAAAAATTTTGCATTTTCAACAAATAGTTGCATTTCTACCCAAGAAAGGCGAAATTTCTACTAAAACATATGAATCTTTAAATCAAAAAGACAAATTTTCAAAATAAAAAGTTGAATTTTTGTCCAAAAATGATTTCAGTTGATTTTTCAACGCCAAAATGTAAATTTTACAAAAAAAGTGAATTTTCTACAAAATAGTTTAATTTTCAACCAAAAAGGATGAATTTTAACAAAATTATTGAACTGCTAACCAAACAGTTGCATTTTTATCCAAAGGAAGATGCAATTTCTACTGAAATAGGTGAATTTTTAAATGAGATAAATTTAAAAAAATAGTTGAATTTTCATCCAAAAAGGATTCCAGTTTGACTTTTCAACATCAAAATATGAATTTTATTTAAAAAAGGTCAACTTTCCACGTAAATAGTTGAATTTCAAACCAAAAAAAAGGAAATTTGCTACGAAAATAGTTGAATTTTCTACCCAAAAAGACGAATTTTCAATGTAGATGAATTATCGAACAAATAACAACATTTATAAATGAAAAGATGGTCTTCAGAAGACCATGTTTTTTTTTAAATGCTTGACTTTTCCCTGAAAAATAAAATTCTCAGACCTGCTTTAAAATTGTTATTGACCAGGCACGTGTTTTACTCATCAGATTTCTTTGGCGCGCAAAGTTAAATACAAATGCAATTCATTGTTTTTTAAGATTTTATTTGAAAAAAAAGTATTTTAACTAACTTTGACTATTTGGATTCTATGTTTTGATGCTTGAATGTAAAACATTAAAGTTTGTATCTCAAAGTCCGAAAGAGATTTTTTCCATTGATTTCAGCAGACTTTACATTGACAAACATTTTATTTATATTTTATGCAATCTCGAATGGTGCCATGGGCTCTCAACTAATTGGATAGAAAAATTGAGGGCAAAATATAATCTACTATTTCAACATATCCCGATAATTGTCATTTTGTTGTTCAAGGGAAATTGCCATGAAATATATCATTCATGACGTTCAGGATATTGACTTACCCTTAATAATAGCGTCTCCAACAAAGAGATGTCCGCATTGATCAGCTGCTTGTCCTTTATATATTCTGGATATCAGAACGGGAAGTTTGTGTTCAGCCCCTCCTTTTATACTCAATCCCAAACCTCCAACTTTTTGCCTTGTTATCTGCACCATACGTTCTTTTGCATCCAATGGAGGCTTGTTGTGATTTGCCGCCTGCTAGAAATCATTACACACGTTGTTTTTTTTTCTCATCTTTATCCAAATAATATTTAACGAAAGCCAGCATTTTTAGTAAAATCCTTTCGCCGATAGAATATTATAAAGGATTTATTTGCGTCTAAATTTAATTGGCAAAAACTTTGAGCGCATTTACCGGCTTTAAAAAATGTATGATTTCGTAACCAAATCGTTTATTCAAAAGGCTAGGATAGAAAATTATATTTTTCTCTCATAGTTTATAGACAACGCGATCATATCATCAATTTTAATTATCTTAACAGGCTGTAATTTCATCTAATTACTGCTACGGGTTGACTCGGAAGTCATAAATGAACCGTTGGAATATAATTTCCCCAATATTTCACGGTGCTTAAAATAAATGTACCTGCTGAATTCTATTTCATGTGTACTCTAAGGAACGTAATTGGCAATAACTGAATTTCAGGATGGCATCAATTAAAATTTAAAACATCATCGGAACTGGCAATCATATTATTTATTCAACTGGAAGTGTGAAGAACGGTGCTAATTTTTTTGGTACAGAAACGTACTTGTATCGATTAGTGACGGTCCATAAAGTACGTTACAAATTTTGGGGATACTGCCCCCCCCCCCACCCGCCCGTTGGCAAATCAGGTACTTTTTAAGCAAAATAGTCCGGGAGCTGGGTATGTTCCTGTATGCATTCTAGAGGCAAAAGGTAAAAACTAGTTAATCTTATGTATTTTGACCCGCTGAATCCAATGGTACCGGTTAATTTTACGGGAAGTGGATGGGTTTTGTTTAAAACGCAATTGTTTAAACAAATATGAAAAAATGGTTTTTCTTTATTGGACAAATTT
>JAWWLR010000034.1:110876689-110900475 GCA_035041075.1 Acraspis erinacei
TTTTTTAATTTCGAATAAAAAATACTTCAGTTCGTCAAAAAAATGCAATCCTCAACAAAAAAATCGAATTTTTCACCAAAAATTTTTTTAATTTTAAATAGAAAATAGTTTACATCGTCCAAAAACTCGATCTTTGAACAACATATATTATTTTCAACCAAAAAAATTAATTTTCTGTTGAAAAGGATAAATTTTCAACAAATTAAATTAATTCCCAACCAAATAGTTTAATTTTGAACAAAAAAACATTTGTAATTTAAATCAAAAACAGTTAATTTTTGTTCAAAAAGAGGAATTTTCATGAAAATTGTTAAATCAACCAAAAATTATTTATTTTCGACAAAAATAATTTTCTATGGAAAAAGATGAATTCGCAACCAAATAATTAAATTTAGAATAAAAAATACTTCAGTTCGTAAAAAAATGCAATCCTCAACAAAAGAATCTAATTTTAAACCAAAAATTTTTTAAATTTTAAATAAAAAATAGTTCACATCGTCCAAAAACTCTAAATTTGAACAAAATATATTATTTTCAACCAGAAAAATTAATTTTCTGTTGAAAAGGATACATTTTCAACAAATTAAATTAATTCCCAACCAAATAGTTTAATTTTTAACAAAAAAATATTTGTAATTTAAATAAGAAACAGTTAATTTTGTCCAAAAAGAGGAATTTTCATGAAAATTGTTAAATCAACCAAAAATGATTTATTTTCGACAAAAAAAATTAATTTTCTATCGAAAAATATGAATTTGCAACCAAATAATTAAATTTAGAATAAAAAATACGTCAGTTCGTCAAAAAAATGCAATCCTCAATAAAAAATCGAATTTTTAACCAAAAGTTTTTTAAATTTTAAATAAAAAATAGTTTACATAGTCCAAAAACTCGAACTTTAAACAAAACATTATTTTCAACCAAAAAGATTAATTTTCTACCAAAAAAGACGAATGTTCAACAAAAAAAGTTGAATTTTCAGCTGAAAATATCTTTTTTTTCAGCCATAAATACGATAGTAAAATTTTTAGTTGAAAAGTTAATTTTCAACAAACAAAAAAATGAATGATCAACAAACTTGGGGTGAAATTTCTACCAAAGTAAAGGAATTTTTTATAAAAAGAACTCTTTTTTAACCAAATATTTGAATTCTCAGCGAAAAATGATATTTCAGTCAAGAAAGAGAAACTAAAGTTTTAACCAAAAAGTTGCATTTTTAACCAAAAGAATGAAATATCTACCAAAAATTAAAATTATCAAACAAGTAGTTAAAATTTCAACAAAAGAATATTTAAACTGTAAATAAAAAACGGCTAAATTTGTAATTTTCCAAAAAAACGACGTTTCAGTTAAATACACGAATTTCCAACCAAAAATTAGAATTTTCTACCCAGAAGATAACTTTTCTACCAAAAAAGACGAATGTTAAAAAAAGTTGAATTTTCAGCTAAAAAGATAATTTTTTAGCCATACATATAATAATAGTAAAATTTCCCGTTGAAATATTAATAGTTAACCGAAAAAATGAATGATTTCAAATCAAAAAGTTGAATTTTCAACAAAATAATTGAACAATCATATTGAATTTTCAACGAAACAGTTTCATTTTTAAACAAAAAAGAAGACATTTCTACCAAAGTAAATTAATTTTTAATCGAAAATCCACATTTTTAACCAAATAATTGAATTTTCAAACCAAAATAATGAATTATCTACAAAAGAGTTCAATTTTCAACCAGAAAGTATGAAGTTTCAACAGGAAAGTTAATTTTCAACAACAAAAAACTGAATTTTCTACCAAAAGTTCACTAGCTGAAGCCTTAATCAAACCGATTAATTTTCTAAAGAAACAATTTCATTTTTACCCAAAAAATATTAAAATTATAGGAATGGAAATGTATTTTTTAAATAAAAAGACCAATTTAAAAAAAATTCAATTTTCACTGAAAAAATATATTTCAGTCAAGAAAGAACAAACAATTCAATCAAATTGTTGAATTTCGAAGCGAAAAAGAATAATTAACAACAAAACAGTTGAATTTTTTTTTCTTCAAACAAGTAGTTAAACTATGAACCAGGTAATTGAATTTTCCAAAAAAATTGATTTCTTATCGAAAAATGCAATAGTTCTGATTTCAGCCAAAAAAATATTTCAATTAATAATAAAAAATACTTAAATTTAACAACAACAAAAAATTCTCAGCGAAAAATACAATAGTTGATAATTCAACCAAAAAATATTTTAGTTCTGAATCAAAAACAGCTAAATTCTCTCAAAAAAGGACGAATTTTCAACAAGATACATAAATTTCGTAAGAAAAATTATTATCAATATTTTTAAAATATAGAACAATTGGGTGGAAAAAATATAAAGACAATCTCAACTCCTAATAATAAAAAATTCTCTTTTTCTAAATATTTATTTCCGTAATCACAATGAATATTATAAATGTACATGGTTATGGCCACATTCAGGCAAATACAATAAACTTCGATCTCTAAACAATCCCACCTATGAAATTCTTTCACGGGAAAAAGTCACGAATTTCTTTTTCCGTTCAAGCCAGAGTTAGTTCAGGAATGACCAACGAATATCATAATACATTATACATACTCAGAAATTCTTCCCCCCCCCCCGTCCTTCTCTGATTCAAATTGTTTGAATTGAAGACTAGATTTTAACTACCCCCTTCAAATCACTTTTATCTTCATCTCGTACTACTTTTACTTCCGCGACAACATTTCAACGCCTACTACAAACGAGAAATTACAGTAAATAGTAGTGCAAGTTAACTTTAGAAAAATTGACCAAACCATTTCCTTTTTCTAAAAATAGATCTTTTGCATTAGAAGCAATGTCAAATCTCTTCAGAAAAACAAAAAAAAAAAAGAAGATATTAAAGGTTGCTTATAGTATGGTCAAATGAAATAAATTGAGTTTTACACAATCAGATTTCAACTTGTACCAAGCACTAAAAATAGAAAATTAATTGTTAAAAATATGGCATACTTTTTGAGTGAGGTACAGAGGCGATTGGTTAAAATCGTAACTGGAAAGAATCATATCTCGAGGTCAAATGAAATTTAGAGCTCTCTCTCTCTCTCTCTCTCTCTATAAATATATATAAGAAACATTAATCAGAAGACTGGCACCAGGGTATATTTCACTGGCAAAAAATCTATCAAATTTCTTGTCTTTTAAAATGTAATACCTTCTGTCTGATCAACTTTTTACCAGGTTGAAAAGCCGCATTTAATCATTTATCATATTTCATTAATAATTACCGACATCGCACGTTAATTCATCATACTTCATTTACACGTTTACACGATGACGTTTGCAATTTAAAACCTCAACCCCTCGGCTGAAAGCATATTGCGTTTCATGCTCTTATCGTCTTCTCCCCCCCCCCCCTTATACAGGGTCAAACGTTTAATTTCTCGTCAGCCAAGAGAGAGCTCTTAGGAAAAAATATGTTAGAGTTATTGCATAAACTATCTTATCTCGTTGCTGACGCTGCATAATCTGAGACTCCACGGCAATTATTCGCCGATGCAATTTTCCGACTTGGCGTCGCAAGTGTTGCACCTCTTCGCTAGGAGTGAGGGTCACATCGAGGGTCGTGTTGAATGGGGTTTGTTCTCTAAAAAAAATGTACATTTTTATTCTATTATCCTGATAAGAATTGAAATATTGCGGGCTTCTTTTTAAATATGATTACATCAGAGTGGCGACACGGTAGCATATTCATATTTGCTGCCAAATGAAAACATCCTCCAACACAACAGTGTAAAAGATTGCAAAATAAATTAATTTTAAAACAAAAATACTTCAATTTTGCACTAAAAAATATCAATTTTTAACTAAAAGGAAGAATTTTCAAGAAAATAGTTCAATTTTAAACTCAACTGCTGAATTTTCAACTAAATTGATCATCTAAAAGTAAAATATTCATATTTGCCGCCAAACGAAAAAAAATATTTCAACACAACAGCGCAAAAGATTGCAAAATAAATGAATTTTTAACAAAAAAGGAAATAGTTTAACTTTTAGTTTAAAAATTAAATTTTCAACAAACAATGCGGATTTTCAAAAAAATATTTCAATTTTCAACCTAACTGCTGAAATTTCAACTAAAACTATGATATATTCAATTGAAATAATAAATAAATAATTATTATAATATTATAATTATATAATAAATCATTAATTTTCAACGAAAAGTAACATATTCATATTTGCCGCTAAAAATATCAATAAAAAAAAGGAAATAATATTTTAATTTTCAACCAAACTGCTGACTTTTCAACTAAAATAATGAATATTTAACAGAAATAGTTGAATTTTCAATTTAAAAAAGTTATTTTTCACTAAACATATGTGCCACCAAACAGATGAATTTTCAACTAAAGCTATGTAATATTTAATTGAAATAAGTTACAATTCATAACCATTTAAACCAGATTTTAAACAAACTGTGAATTTTCAAACAAGATGATTAATTTCTACAAAAATCGACAAACTTTTAACTAAAAAAGATCATTTTGCAACCAAAAATGTAATTATTACATTCTTAATCAAAAAATGAATGTTCAAACAATGAGATGAATTTTTTAATAAAATGATAGAATATTCAACTAGTATAAAACTTACATTTTCCGTTAAAAAAATTTTAACCAAAAAAGAAACAAATTTTCAACAAAATAGTGAAATTTTCGACAAAAAAATCCTTTTTAATCAAAGAAAAGAAATGAAATGACAACAAAACAGTTAAATTATCAACGAAGATGTTAATGGTTGATATTTTAAAAAACAAATATTTTTATTGTAGCACAAAAAAGTGGAATTCAGACAAAAAAGTCGAATTTTCAACAAACTTGAGGTGAATTTGCTACCCAAGGAAATGAATTTTTAATTTAAAAAAAAAAACATTTTTAACAAAATAGTTTAATTATCAGCGAAAAAACTATTTTTCAGTCAAGCAAGTAAAAATCAGTTAAACCAAATTATTGAAATTCGAAGCCAAAAAGATGAATAATGAATTTTCTACCAAAAAAGACCAATTCTTAACAAAAAAAGTTGAATTTTAGCCATAAAGCCATAAATACAATAGTAAAATTTTCAGTTGAAAAATTAATCTTCAACCGAAAAAAAATATTTATAAACAAAATAGTTAAATTATAACTTAACTGTTTTATTGATGAATACTTAAATTTTCCACTACGAAATATAAATTTTCAACAAAAAATAGAATAGTTAAACTTTTAGTTGAAAAAATAACATTTTCAACAAAAAATGCGGATTTTCAAGAAAATAGTTCAATTTTTAACTGAACTGTTAAATTTTTAAATAAAATGATGAATCTTTAACTGAAACAGTTGAATTTTCAATTTAAAAAAATTAATTTTCACGAAAAAAGATAAATTGTCAACGAAAACTTAAATATTTAAATTTTAACTTTAAAAACTTATGTTCAACCAAACAGATGAATTTTCAACTAAAACTATGACATATTCAATTGAAATAAATTAAATTTCCGGTTGAAAAAATTACTTCCCACAACAAAAAATAATTTAAAAAAAAATAGTTACATTTTCAAACAAATTGAGGAATTTTCAACTAAAATTGCAAATTTTTAAGTGGAATTTTCTAATTTTAAACCATAAAGATGAATTTTCAACCAAGAAGATTAATTTCTACCAAAATCGACGAATTTTCAACTAAACACTATCATTTTTCAACTCAATATTTGATCATTTAATTTTTAGTCAACAAATTTAACCAAAAAAGAAATTAATTTTCAACAAAATAGTGAAATTCTCGGCAAAAAAATCCTTTTCATCCAAAGAAAAAATCAGTTTTCAATAAAATATCTCATATTTTAACCAAAGAAAGGAAATTTTAATTAAAATTGTGAATCTTTATCGAATAAAATTAATTTTTAACTAAAGACTAAATTTCAACCAAGTAATTTTATTTCTAACCTAAACGATGAATTTTTAACTAAAATGATAAATAATTAACAGGAATACTTAAATTTGTAACCACAAAGAAAAAGATAATTTTCCAGCAAATAAAATAGAATCTTTTTAAAAAAATACGTTGATTTTCAGCGAATTAGTTGAATTTTCAATTAAAAAAGAAAAATGTTCATCCAACTTGTTGAATTTTGAACTAGAAAAGATCAATTTTCACGTAAAAATTGAACATTTAAATTAAATTAAATTATTCGAGAAAAAAAGTTTAATTTGAAAATAAAAAAATATTAAATTTCAACCAAAAATAGAATAGTTACATTTTTTGTGAAAAATATTCTTAAACAAGAAAAAAAATGAATTTTCAGCAAATTAGTCAAATTTTCCACTGGAATAGTTAAATTTATTTTTAAAATAATTAATTTTCAACCTAGAACATTAATTTTCTACCAAAAAGACGTATTCTCAACAGAACTAATTAATTTTTCTAACAAGTAGTTGAATTTTTAATTTAAAAAAATCAATTTTTAACCAAGAAGTTAAACTTTCTGCAAAATAAAAAAATATTTTTCAACAAAATGCATGAATTCACAAGCAAATAGTTGAATTTTCAACTAAAAAGGATCAGTGTTGAAAAAAAAGGATTAATTTCTACCAGAAACTACAATTTTTCAATAATATACATGTATATTTTCAAATAAAAAAGATAAATTGTCAAGCAAAAATTGAATAGTTTAATTTTCAGTTAATAAATTAATTTTCAATGAAAAATATGAAAATTTTTTTTAACAAAATACATGAATTTCCAATTAAAAAAGACCAATTCTTAACTGAAAATTGAACAGATAAATTTTCAGTTAATAAATTAATTACATGAATTTTCAACTAAAAACATAAATTATCAACCAAAAATTGAATAGTTAAATTATTATCAGTTCAAAAAAATAATAATTATTAACTAAAGAAATGTTAAACTTTCAGTTAAAAAATAATAATTTTCAACTAAAATGACGAATCTGTAATTGGAGTAGTTCAATTTAAACCGAAAACATGAATTTTCATTTAAAATATTGAATTTTTATCTAGAATGATTGAATTTTCAACCATGAAGACGAATTTTCAACTAAAAAAGATAATTTTTCAAACAAAAATTCAATAGTGACATTTTGAGGTGAAAAATTAATGTTCAGCCAAGTAGATGAACTTTCAAATAAAATATTTTAATATTCAATTGGAATAGTTACATTTTCAGTAAAAAAATATTTATTATTTTTCAATACCAAAAAAAATTTCAATAAAATATTTAAAATTTCAACTGAAATAGTTAAAGTTTTACTAAAAAAAAATAATTAATTTTCAGTCAACGAAAAAACTAATTTTCAACAAAATGGATCATTTTTCAACCAAAGTGATGAATTTTCAACTAAAAACGATCAATTATCAACAAAAAATAGAACGGTTAAATTTTCAGTTAAAAAAAAATTAATTTCAAACCCCCCAGAAAAATGTAAAATTCCAGGTTTTCTAGAAATGAGAAATAATTTAAGTATTAAAGGGTTAAAGTATTTTAATTTATAGTCTTTACAAAGTAATAATTGTTCAATTTTTATTTATACATCAAAATCTTCCAGATTAATTTATTTTGAAAATCTTTTGAAATCTTTCGAAATATTTTTTTATTTCTTTGAAACCTTTTAAAATGCTTAAGTTACTGAATTTTCTGTTCGAATTTTTCAAAAATCTACATTTTGTTTACAATTTTCTGCAATCTTTTAAATATTCTGTTAAAATTAATTTTCCAAACAAAAAAATGTTTTTTTTTAATTTCTCAGGAAAACTATTCATTTTCAAATTATTTAGTTTTCAATATTTTTAAAAAATTATTTAAAAAGTTTTTTAAGTTTCAATCACTTCAATTGTAAAAAGAATGAATTAATTTATATTTGCATTTGTAAAATTCATAACATGAAACTAATTAAACTATGATTTGAAAAATTTTCAAATATAAAGAAAATTTTTCAAAATTAATTCCTGCATCACTTATTCCAATTAAATAATTAAATTTCTTGCAAAAACAATCAATTTAATTTTGAATTGTCTTCAAATCCCACAAATTATTAAAAATAAATAAATTAAATTAATTAAATCAAATTCCTGATTTTAAAACTTTCAAGTTTTTGAGTGACATTTAATTTAAAATAATTCCAACTTTCATAAAGAAAATATATTTTGAAGAAAGGGGTTTTTTTTAAAAGGGAATAGTGTAATTGCTAAAAAAAAATAATAGTGACACCTACCTTACATGCCTCACAATCTGATTTTCGTTGTTGTATTGTCCATTTGCTTTAGGCGTAGCAGTTACCATATTTATCGATTCATTTACAGGATCATCATCGTCAGCAGCTGGGAAATAGTGCTCGTCCAAAGTCAAAACTCTGGGCGGAGTCTAAAAAATATTAATTTTTGTGAGAAAAACTTGGATCAATTTGTTGGATTTTTCAGCAATGTAATTCACACTTTAATCTAACCTGAACTCTGACTAAACCCGGTTCAACTGTTGGCAGCACAGCATTTTCTAGAGTTATTTCTCGTGGCGGAGCTTTTGTGCCTATATGTTGCTCTTGTCCTGTTAAATTAATAGATTTTAAATAAGAAATTTAATTTTAAAATAGGAGGAAGGCCTAAAATTTTGAATTTTTAACTAAAAAATACCAATTTTCAAACAGGAAGATTAATTTTATAAAAAAAAAAGAATTTTCAACCAAATGGTTCAGTTTTGAAAAAATAGTTATATTTTCTACAAAGTGCTTACATTTTTAAGAAATCAGTTGCATTTCCAACCCAAAAATATTAATTCTCAAAGAAAAATGCAATATTTCATATTTCAAATAAAAGGAATTTTAAATTAAAATTTAAAAAAATGTTAAATTCAACCAACTTGTTGAATTATCAACTAAGAAGGTCAAGTTTCAACCAATCAGATTAAATCTGAACCAAAAAAAAAAAAATATAAATTTTCGACTAAACAGTAGAATATTTTAGCCAAAAAATATTTTTAATTTTAAATAAAAAGGAATGGGTTTCAATCAAAAAGACAAATTTTTAACAAAATACCTAATTTTTTTACCAAACTGTTAAATTTCCAGCAAAAAATTTTTTTCCTCAAAAAACAGTTGAATTTTCTATCTGAAAATATGAATTTTTAACAAAAAAGTTACTTTTCAACGATAAACTTGAATTTTTAACTTAACAGTTGTATTTTCTACAAAACTGTTCAATTTAAAAAAAGGATTTAATTTTATATTCAATAGTTCAATTTTCAACAAAATAGTTGAAGCCTTAACCAATAAAAATGAATTTCCAACGAAAAAATTCATTCTTAATCAATAAAGATTAAATGTATACCAAAGTAAATTAGTTTTAAAACAAAACAAAACAAAATACATTTTTAACCAAATAGTTTAATTCTCAGCGAAAAAAAAGATTTTTTATTTACAAAACAGTTCAATTTGTTAACCAGAAAATGTGAAGTTTACAAAAGTTCCAATAGTTTCATTAGTTTTCAATAGTTGAAGCCTTAATCAAAACAGACTAATTTTCAACGAAACAGTTTCATTGAAAAAAAATAAATTCTAGAAATGTAAATGAATTTTTAAACCAAAAAGACCAATTAAAAAAAACTTGAATTATCCGCGAAAAAAGATATATTAGTTAAGAACGAACAAACCATTCAACCAAATTGTTGAATTTTGAAGCCAAAAATATAAATTTTGAACACAAAAGTTTAGTTGTAATCCAAAAAGATTAAATTTCTACCAAACTGTTGGATTTTTACAAAAAATTAATAATAGTTAGCCCAAATAGTTGAGTTTCCAACAAAATAATTGAAACCAAAACAAATTAATTTTCAAAGAAACAGTTTCATTAAAAAAAAAGGATTAAATGTATCCAAAGTAAATTTTTGTTAACCAAAAAGAATAATTTTCAAAGTTTTGAATTTTCAGAGAAAAAAAAATTTCCAAAATGGTTGATTGCCAAAATGGTTGGTTATCTACATATTTTTTTATTTTTACCCCAATAATATGAATTTTCAACAACAACAAAAAAGTTAATTTTAAAGCAAATAGCTGCATTTTTAAATAAAAAAGTTTTTAGTGGAAATTAAATTAATTTTTAAACCAAAAAGAACCAATTTTAACAAGTGATGCATTTTCAGTGGAAAACAAATTTTTCCGTAAAAAAAAACCAATTTCACCAAATTGTTGAAATTTTCAACAAAATAGTTGAAACCTTAAACAAAACAAATTATTTTTCAAGGTAAATTGTTGAATTTTCAAGTCAAAAAAATGAATTATCTACAAAAAGTGAACTTTTCAATCCGAAAATATGAATTTTGAACAAAAAAAAAGGAACTTTTAACTCATTAGTTGAATTTTCTTCAAAAATATTGGAATTTTCACCGGAAAAAATACGAATATTTACTAAAAGAGTTTAATTTTCATCAAAAATTTTTTTTCCTGACAAGAAAAAACAATTCATCCAAATCTTTGAAATTTCAAGCCAAAAAATTTAGTTATCTTAAAAAAATAGACTTTTCAATCCGAAAATATGAATTTTGTACAAAAAAGGGAACTTTTAACTCAATAGTCGAATTTTCTACCAACATAGTGGAATTTTCACCGCAAAAATACAAATTTTTTTCCAAAAGAGTTTAATTTTTCAGAGAAAGAAAGATTTTTCCCAAATTCTTGAATTTTGAATCCAAAAAAATTAACTACCTACAATGTATTAAAAAAAATATATATATAATTTTTACTCTATAATTAAATATTCAACCAAAAATATAATAATAGACTTTCCCACGAATTTTTTCAATTTTTTCAACGTAATTTCGGTAATTTATAGACTAAAAAGAATAATATTTGAAATAAACATTGAAGACCTTTGTTCACACTTTAAAAATATTAGTCTGAGGAAGTGAAACCTTCTCTTAATGATATTTTTGGTACTCACCAACAACTAGGATTCTGTCTGGAACATGCATTTCAAATTTTTCATTGGCTAACATTTGATTCCATTTGTGGCCATTTGTACCGTTAATATCTTCATCACTGAAGTCACCGCTTACACGAATACTTTTTGGAACTCGCATCCGATTATTCATATCAAGGGTAAAGTTTGGCTCGAAAAAATTGTCTGCTTCTCCATTGAAGCGAGTCGGACTATGAGACTTAGACATTACGACTGTAATGGGAATTACAAATAGAAAATTCAAATTATTATTAACAATCAAATGGATTAACTAGAGACAAACAGCCAAGTAAAAATGGGAGCAAAAGATGTTTGTAAAAAACTCGAAACTCGAAAAAAGTTATAAATATAATAGTTTTTAAATTAACTGCATTAACTTAAAACAGCTTTTATAAATCAATTCGTGAAATCAAATATGATTCATGAAAGGACAATCGGATTCAAATCACATAATAAAAAATAGTAAATATGATTACATATTTTTCAGTTTCCACTCGTTAAAAATGAAAATTTGAAACATTTTTCGCCCTTACAGTTGAACTCCAACAAACAAAACTTGTTTTTTACCAAATTAATTAATTTTTCAACCAAATAGTTTGAGTTTTAGCTGAAAAAAGACAAATTACAAACCAAGATTGATTTTCTACCAAAAAATACGTATTTTCCTCAAATTACATTAATTTTTCAACCAAATAGTTGAGTCTTCAAACAAAAAAATTAATTCTCAATAAAATAGTTAAATCATTGCCCAAAAAAGTTATTTTTACAAGCAAATAGTTGAATTATAAAAAAAAATGAAATCTCAAAAAAATTGTTGAATTTTCAAACAAAGAAGATAAATTTTCAACGAAAAATGCAATACTCGATATTTTAACAACAAAGATATTTTAATTTTGTATAAAAAAACAGTTGAAATCAACCAAAAAATACGAAGTTTCAACAAAATATAGGAATTTACAAGCAGATGGTCGAATTATCAACTAAAAAAATGAATTTTCATCCAAGAAGAATAATTTTCTACTGAAAATGAAATATTTTCCACAAAATACATGACTTTTAAACCAAATAAATGAATTTCCAACTAAAAAAGATCAATTTTCTACCAAAAAAGTACGTATTTTCCATAAATTACATTAATTTTTCAACCATATAGTTGAGTCTACAAAAAAAATGAATTTTCGAAATAATTGTTGAATTTTCAACCAAAGAAGATAAATTTTCAACAACAAATATTTTAATTTTGTATAAAAATAAGTTGAAATCAACCAAAAAATACGAATTTTCAACAAAATATAGAAATTAATAAGCAGATGGTCGAATTATCAACTAAAAAAGATGAATTTTCAACCAAGAAGAATAATTTTCTACTAAAAATGAAATATTTTCCACAAAATACATGTACTTTTAAACCAAATAAATGAATTTCCAACTAAAAAAGATCAATTTTCAACCAAGAATAATTTTCTACCAAAAAATACGTATTTTTCACAAATTACATTAATTTGACAACAAAATATTTAAATCCTTAAACACAAAAATTAATCCTCAACAAGATAGTTCAATCATTGACCAAAAATGTTATTTTTTCAAGCAAATAGTTGAACTTTTAACCAAAGAAGATAAATTTTCAACGAAAAATGCAATACTCGATATTTTAACAACAACAAATATTTAAATTTTTTATAAAAATAAGTTGAAATCAACCAAAAATACGAATTTTCAACAAAATATAGAAATTAATAAGCAGATGGTCGAATTATCAAATAAAAAAAAAATGAATTTTCAACCAAGAAGAATAATGTTCTACTGAAAATGACTATTTTTTCTACAAAATACATTAATTTTTTAACCAAATAAATGAATTTCTAACTAAGAGAAGATCAATTTTCAACCAAGAATAATTTTCTACCAAAAAAATACTTATTTTTCACAAATTACGTTAATTTTACAACCAAATATTTGAATCTTTAAACAAAAAAATTGATCCTCAACAAAATAGTTAAATACTTGGCCAAAACAAAAGTTGAATTTTCAACCAAAAAATACACATTTTCAACAGAACATAGGAATTTACGAGCAAATGGTCGACTTATCAAAACAAAAAACATGCATTTTTAACCAAGAAGAATAATGTTCTACTAAAAATGACGAATTTTACACAAAATAAATAAATTTTTTAACCAAATAAATCAATTTTCTACCATAAAAGATCAATTTTCAAAAAAGAAGAATAATTTTCTGCCAAAAAATACGTATTTTCCACAAATTACATTAATTTTTCAACAAAATAGTTGAATCTTCAAACAAAAAAAAATTAATTCTCGAAAAAATTGTTGAATTTTCAACCAAAGAAGATAAATTTTCAACAAAAAATATTTTAATTTTGTATTAAAAAAAATATGAATTTTCAACCAAGAAGAATAATGTTCTACTTAAAATGACGTATTTTCTACAAAATACATTAATTTTTTAACCAAATAAATGAATTTCCAATCATAAAAGATCAATTTAAAAAAAAGAAGAATAATTTTCTGCCAAAAAATACGTATTCTCCCCAAATTACAATGATTTTTCAACAAAATCGTCGAATTTTCAACCGAAAAATAACACTTCTCAATGAAAAGGCAATAAATAATATTTTAACCAAAAAATATTTTAATTTTATATAAAACTAAGATTAATTCCACAAAAAAGACGAATTTTCAACAAAAAAAAACAATGTTAATCAAATTGTCGAATCATCGACGAAAGAGATCAATTTTCAACCAAGAAAATTACATTTCTACCGAAACAATAAGTATTTTCAGAAAAATAAATTAATTTTTCAGAAAATTATTGAATTTTCAACCAAAACAAATGTATTAAAAAAAAAGGTAAATCTCCGAGACAGATTAATTTTCGACCAAACAGTAGAATTGTAACCCAAAAAATATGAGGTCTCAGTGAAAAATTCTATAGTTAAAATTTTAACAAACAAATATCTTAATTTTAAATTAAAAATCAGAAGAATTCAATTAAAAAACACGATTTCCCAAAAAAATCAACAAACAAATTTACAAATTCTCAAACAAATATTTAAGTCCTCAAACAAACAGTTGAATTCAAAAAAAAAAATTCCCAACAAAATGCATGAATTTAAAACCAAAAATATTAATTTTATACAAAAAAAATGTGTTTTCCACAAATTAAATTAATTTTTCAACCTAATAGTTGAATTTTTAACTAAAAAAATCAATGTACAATAAAAAAAATAAGTATGGCCATTAAAATATATGAAATTTCAAACAAATATTTAATTTTCAAATAAAAAAATTAATTCTCCACAAAATTGTTGAATCTTCGACCAAAATAGATTAATTTTCGAGCAAATAGTTAAATTTCTAACCTAAAACGATGAATTCTAAACGAAAAATGCAATAGTTGATATTTTAACCGACAAATATATTAATTTGATATAAAAATCAAATGAATTCAACCAAAAAAGAATAATCTTCACAAACTATACGAATTTACAATCAAATAGTCAAATTCTCAACCAAAAAGATCAATTTTCAACCAAAACAAATCAGTATTTTCAACGAAATAATTAATTTTTCAACTCATTGTTGAATTTGCAACCAAAACAATGTATTCACAAAAAAATAGTTACATCCTCCACCAAAACATTTTTAACAAAAAGTTATGAAATTTCCACCAAAATATATCAATTGGCAAACCAAAGAAATACAAAAGTCAAACAATTATTAACAATAAAATGTATCAACTATAGAGCTACCATTAAAGTGAACTTCGGGAGAAAAAAATGTTCACAAAAACTCTAAAGGAAGGACGAAGTCTCCAATATGAGAAGACAACAAAAACAGTTATAAATATAATAGTTTTTAAATTAACTTCATTAAATTACATCAACTTTTATGAATCAATTCGTGGAATCAATCATTAGTCATGAAAGAACAATAAGATTTAAATCACACAATGAAAAATGGATTATTTGTTCCTAAGATCGCACTAAGTGTGGACTGAGCCAATAAAAAAAGGAAATATGATTTGTTCCCAGATTCCAATCGTTAAAACTGCCAATTCTAATCATTTTATGCCGTTACTTGGTTAAAGGAGAAAATTGCAAGCAGAGAAATAAGGTGGTCATAATACAACATAACCTCTATGGTCTACATTTTTTGGGGGAACACACCGAATCACAGATATATTAATGTCTCAGTGTATACCCATGTTTTAATAATCACATTATTTAATAAATAAAGTTACTTACAAAACGAATCTTTCTATTTCTTTATTCTAGAGAGGGATTCAATGAAGTGTGCAGTTTATTGTATAAGTTTTCGTCGTTTTCGACTTTTCGTCCATTCTCTCTCGTATTTATCTTCGTTGGATCATTGGCTTATGCTTCTCTAACCTAAAAGCTAATTGGTTAATTCTTCTCGTTCTCGACGTGGTAGTTTTTAACCGTTGGTAAGGTGGCTTTACAAGAATATTCAAGTAGTTAAGTTTACCAGCTGCACGATAGCGCTGAATGTTACAGTCCGTGAAAATTCAAACTTAATTAATGAAAAATAGTTTTTTTTTTTAATACTAATAATAAAAATTGTTAGTTTTTTCATAAAATATACTGCACATGTCAGTAATTCAATTTGAAATAAAAAATTATTATCTTAGGTAAGGTCAATTTTTCTATCGTAGTTCTAAATTTCACAATTATTATATTATTGTCTACTGAAAAAAGATTTCAAAGTACAAATTTTTAAACGTTTTCAATTTTTCATAGCAAAATCTACAAAATACGATAAAAAATTTGTTTGACATTTTTTAAATTATTAAAAATAATTTTTTGGTCAAGAAATGTACTTATAAAGTGAAAGTCAAAATAAGTATTTAAATTTACGTTTTAAAAACAAATGAGCGATGTCAAATTTAAAGGAAAGAATACCATGTTTTGCCAATAATCATTTTAATTCAAAGATAATATATTTATCTACTTTACAATCATTATTTGTTGTAAAGAATTGATTTGTACATATAATCATTTTAAATAAGTACGCGAACGGCAACCAATCGGATTGCGAAAAGATACATTAGGTATTTCAGGAAGTGGCGTCAGCTGGCAAGATGTCTGCACACTGAGGGGATCAAACTTATATTTTTCAATCAATTTTTTTTTATTACTTATTTCATCGATTTTATTATTTAATTCAATGTATTTTGAAAAATTAAAAAATATTTTCCATATACAATTATTTCTTGCCAAGTTATTATAAAAATAAAGTTCCGTTACATGCATTTGGTATTATGGGGATATTATGAGGTTTTTGAATAACATTTTATCAGTTGAAGTATCTTCTCTTTGAATGAAAATTTAATTATTTTGTTGAAAATTTGTTTTTTATTTGTTTTATTTTTGGTTAAAAACTGATTTCTTTTTTTGAAAAAATTACGTGATTTGTTGAAAATTCGTCTTTTTTGGCTGAATTGAACAGCTTTTAATTTGAAATATTTTTCAGTTGAAATATAATAATCGCCTCTTTTAGTTAAAAAATGGACCATTTGAATGAAAATTAATATATTTTATTGAAAATTCGTATCTTTTAGTTGAAAATTAATTTTGATGTTTAACAATTAATTTTTTTGGTTGAAAAATCATTATTCGGTAGAAAATTTACCTAATTTTTATTTTCTGGAAAAATTATTCGTTTTCGTAGAAAATTTAACTATATTTTGAAATTTTTTCTTTTTTAGAACATTATTCTTCTTGTTGGCAAATTCATTTATTTGATAACAAATTCATTTATTCAGTTAAAAAATAATTTTTTAGTTTAAAAACTCGACTTTTTTTAGAAAATGCATCTTTTTGTTTAAAAATTCATTATTTTAGTGATTTATTTTAGTATCTCCTTCAAACTTCCTTTTTCTTGGTACAAAATTATTTGTTTAACTTAAAAGTGAACTATTTCATTTTTGGTTACATTTTTTTTAGTTGCAAATTCATTTCTTTCCATTAAAATTTAACTATATTATTGAACATTTCTTTTTGAAGTTCTTGTTGTTGAAAATTAATTTTTGAACTTAAGAATAAAGTATTTTATTTAAAATTCGTCTTTTTGGTTTAAATTCAACTGTTTTTTATTTAATATTAAAATTGTTTTTGGTAATATTTTTTGGTTCAAAGTTATACTACTTTGTTAAAAAGTATTTTTTTGGGAAATTAATATTTTTTCTGCAAATTTTACTATTGAGTTGTTGGCTAATAATTTATTTTTAAGCGGAACATTCGTTTCCTTTCAGTAGGACAGTTAATTTTTTTAGTTAGAGCTTAAAATATTTAGTTGTTAATTTATGCATTTTGTTGAAAATGTGTTTTTCTATGAGAAACTTCATCTTCGTGTTGGAAAACTGATAATTTTGGTTGAAAAAATTAACTATTTCATTTTTTGTTGAAAATTGAGCTATGCGATTTTTTGTACAGAGTTTATCTTTATTAATTAAAAATTCTAATATTTGATGAGAAAAAGACTCTTTTACTTTATTTTACACGTAAACTATAAACCTTCATTAATAATTTGTATAAGAAAAGCTATTTTTGATTTATTAAATTTAAATTTTCGCTGAACTCGGACCCGAACAGATCGTACCCTCTGGTGAGTGGTATACCTAATTAACTCATTCTCAGGAATATTTCGCGCATGTGAAGTGACCCGCAAATTCCTTGATGACATAAATAAAAACAAGAAATGGCCGCAGTGAATTGTTCCTCGACGCAAATTAATGTTTTGGATTTTGAAGAATGTATTAATAAACAACATTGATTTAAAGTAAAATTTATATAAAATCATGGCTCAGGTACCTACAAAATCGACAGGGGTGATAGATAAGGAGAAAGAGGTTGAAGAAAAAGAAGGTAAGAAATGACGCATGTTTTCACGCTTATGTTTATTTTGGTACTTTTTTTTATCTGATTATGCAAATTGCAACAATTATGAGTTTAGTTTGATAACTTTAACCGTATTTTTATTTCAATAAAAAACATAAAAATATGGATTGAATTCATAACCTTGAATTTGTTATGGCGTCATGGAAATGCTGTTTTTATCGATAAAATATGTAGCTAGTAATAAACTATAAAATGAAATAAATCTTTTTGGATAATAATAATAAAGATTATAAAACGCAAATTCTGAAACTTTATTCATTACTATGTTATATGTCTTAATGAAAAAAATTTAATTATAAATTATTTCCGGTCGCTCGACTGAAAACCCCGGAATTTTTTTAATCAGAAAAATTTAAACCAAAAAAAAAAATCATTTTCTACCAAAAAATACTTATTTTCCACAAATTAAATTAATTTTTCAACCAAATAGTCGAATCTTCAAACAAGGAAATTGATTTTGAAAAAAATAGTTCAATCTTTGACCAAAAAAGATTATTTTTCGAGCAAACAGTTGAATTTTCAACCAAAAAATAAGAGTTCTCAATGAAAAATGCAATAGCTAATATTTTAACCAAAAAATATTTTAATTTTAAATTAAAAAGCAGTAGACTTCAATTTAAAAACACGATTTTCCAAAAAATAGTGGAATCGTCAACAAAAAGAACGTATTTTCAACATAATACATAAATTTTCATCTAAATTCAACAAAAAAATGGATAAATTATAAAAAAAAAATTAAGTCCTCGAACAAACAGTAGAGTTTTCAACAAAAAAAGACGAATTTCCAACAAAATGCATGAATCTTCTTGGTTGAAAATTTATCTTTTTGTGTTTAAAATTCGTCTTTTTGGATAAAAATCCATTTCTTTTGGTTAAAATTTCATCTTTTTTATTGAAAATTTTGATTTTTTCTTTCTTAGTTGAAAAATCTTTTCTATTTTACTTAGAAATTTGGTTGATAGTTCGTCTTTTTGGATTGAAAATTCATCTTGGCGTTTATAACAGTCTACGATTACATTTTTCGTTGAGAATCGATTCAAAATTATTTTTTTTGTAGGAAATTCAACTAATTGGTTGGAAATTCGTCTTTCTTGGTAAAAAATTAATCTCTTTAGTTGAAAATTGATCTTTTTGTGTTAAAAATTCAACTGTTTTGTAGAAACTTCGTCTTTGGGGTAAAAATTCATTTCTTTTGGTTGAAATTTCGTATTTTTTAATGAAAATGTAACTGTTTGGCTGATAATAATGCTGTTTTCGTTGATAAATAAACTATTTTGCTTAAAATTTCATTGCTTGGTTAAAAAAAACTTTTTTTGTTGAATATTCAATTGTTTTGTAGAAAATTCGTCTTTTTAGGTTGAAAATTCATCTTTTTAGGTTTCAAATTTAGGTTCATGGTTAAAACTCAACAATTTGGTAGAAAATGTATCTTTCTTGGTGGAAATTTAACTTTTTTTACGAAAATTCATCTTTACGGGACTAAGAATGATGTGTTTTTTAAGTCGTTCGGCTTTTTAGCTTGAAAACATAAAAATTTGGTTGAAAATTCGTCTGTTTTGGTTTTAAAATTCACTTTCTAGGTTGAAAATTCATCTATTTTGGTTGAAAAATCATTTTTTGCTTTGTAAGTAATCTTTTTCGGTTGAAAGTTAATTCTTTTTAATGAAAAAATCTACTATTACATTGTTCGCTGAGAATTTATTTTCATTTGTTGAAAATTGAATTAATTGGCTAAAATATAACTATTTTTTTAAAAATGAATTTCTTTATTGAAAATTCGACTTTATTGGTTTTGTTGAAAATTCAACTGTTTTGTAGAAAGTTCATCTCTCGCATAAAAATTAATTTCTTTTGGTTTAAATTTAATTTTGTTGTTGTTGTTGAAAATGCAACTGTTTGGTTGAAAATTAATTTTTTTTAGTTGAAAAAATAGACTGATTTGTTAAAAATGTAATTGTTTGGTTACGAATACACTTTTTTGTTAAAAATTCGATTTTTTTGTAGAACATTCGTCTTCTTAAGTTAAAAATTAACCTTTTTGGATTTAAAATTTATCTTTCTTGGTTAGAAATTCAACTATTTGGTTGAAATTGAATTTTTTAAATTGAAAATTCATCTATGTGATTTGAACGTTTATTTATTTGGTTGAAGATTGACTTTCTGTTTGAAAATTAATATTTTTCTGTTGAAAATGTAACTGTTTTGTGTATAAAATTTAACTGTTTTGTAGAAATTCGTCTTTGGGGTAAAATATATATATATATATTTTTTTTTTGAAATTTCGTATTTTAGGTTAAAAATTCAATTTTTTATCGAAAATTCGTCTTTTTAGGTTGATGTTTAACATTTTTGTCGAAAAATCATCTGTACGGATTTAAAAGTGAAGTGAAGTGAAGTGAAGTGAAGACTTTTTCTGGTTTAGAAAGTCATCAGTAAAAAATGTCATTCATTTGCTTTTTCTTTTGGTAGAAATTTCATTTTTTTGTTGTTTAACTGTTTGGTTAAAATTGATCTTTTTGTATTGAAAATTCAATTTTTGTTAGAAAATTCATCTTTTTAGTTTGAAAATTCAACAATTTTGTACAATTTTTTTCCCTGTCGACAGAAAAATCCTTCTTGGTTGAAAATTCAACTCTTTTGTTAAAAATTCGACTTTTTGGTTTGAAAATTTACCTTCATAGTTTAAAAATTCATCTATTTTGATTGAATATTTATTTTTTGCTATGTAAGTAAACTTTTTTGGTTGAAAGTTAATTCTTTGTAATTAAAAAGCCTACTATTACATTTTTCGTTGAGAAGTTTTACTAAAACGGGTGAATTTTTATTTAAAAATGTCAAGTTAATGTTCTACGAAAAGAGTTCATTTGTTTCAATTCAACTTGTCATTTTTAATTAAAAATTCACCCTTCCTTGTAAAAATTCCATTTTCTTGGACAAAAATGCAATCATTTTCCATTTTTTTTTTTCAATTTTTTGTTCAAATTCGAAATTATTTTTGAAATTTTTTCAGAACTTCAAAACTTTTTTTAAAACTTCCACATCTATTTTTGATAATTCTGCAAATCTGTCTGAACGTTTTTATATATTCTCTTAAAATTAAGTTTTCAAAATAAAAAATCATTTCCAATTTTACTAGGAAACATTTTGTAATTTTTTAATTTAATAAAATCCTTTATAATTATTAATATATTATTTTGAAGTTATTTTAAAATTAAAACCCGTCTTCTAAAATCAACTATTATTCACTTTTTAAATCTTAAAGTACAGCTCATTTAAAAAAAATCATTAATTAATTTATATTGATAATAGATCAACTTAATTGCTTAAACATTTAAAACTGCATTTTAAAAATCTTTGAATTAAAATGTTCGCTTAAAAATAAAAATCTAAAATGTAAAAATTTTAAAGTGAAAGATTCTCAAATTACGTATTCTAAACTTCATGATATTTAAAAAATGATACTTTAAAAAAAGGTGAAAATCAAAGTTGGACAGATTTGTCTAAAAATTTGCCTCTTAAAATTTCCTTAAAACTGTTGAAAACTTTTAAATCCTCTTAAGTCAAATGAAATTTTTTTAATATCTGAAAATCCCTTGTAAACTTTGCAGTTTTTTTTAAATCCCTTGAAATCTTTTTTTTGTGTTTCAAATTTTTTCTTATATATTAGCTTTCTTGTTAAAAATTCCACTGTTTTTTCATAAAATGCGTTTTTTGGGAAGACCGGAGGTCAAAATGCATTTCTTTTGATAAAAATTGTATTTTTGTGTTGAAAATTCAATTGTTGTTTTTTTTTAGAAAAATCGTCTTTTTGGCTTGAGAAATTAACAATTTGTTTGCACTTTTTTCCTTCACTTAAAAATCCTTCTTGATTCAAAATTCATCACTTTTATTAAAAAATCGACTTTTTGGTTTGAAAATTCATATTTAAAGATTAAAAATTCAACTTTTTTGTTAGAAGTCTGTCTCTTATGCTTTAGATCTGAAATATTTCATCTTTTTCGGTTTAAAATTCGTCTTTCTTCTTTCACAATAAACATTTCAGTTGAAATTTCATGTTTTTTTTTCTTTTAAAATTAAACTGATTTGTTAAAAATAGAATATATTTTGTAGCATTAATTTTATTTAAAAGACCTGCTTTCCCAATTACATATTTCCCTATTCTTCTATCATTTTCGATGCAAAAAAAAAATTAAATTTTCATCAATGTCTTTGAAAAAAAATCATGTTAGGCCTGAAAATTTAGATGAAAATTTAGGCAATTTTGGTTTGTTAGATCCCTCGACAGTGCCAGAATGCGCAGTATGTTTACAACCATGTATACACCCAGCTCGGCTACCCTGCAGCCACATATTCTGTTACCTATGTGTGAAAGGAGTAGCTAATCAGAGTAAAAGATGTCCCATGTGCCGACAAGAAATTCCAGCAGATTTTGTCGAGCGGCCACAATTGGTAGAAGTCGAGGAACCGGCAAAAGAAGACACAGAGACCGAGGAAGAGTACCAATGGTTTTACGAAGGCCGAAATGGTAATTTTTCTCTTTTATATTAAGTTTTAATTAAAAACTACACAAAATTGCACCTTTAAATAATTAAAAAAAACAATGCAAATGCCACGCGAAAAATAGGAATTAGGGCTTTAGAAAAATCATTTTTTTATTATAAAATATGGGGTTGTTTTGTACTGCAGGCCTCGGGCCAAAATTTTTTTGACATATTTCAGAGGATTTAAAAGTTTTCAACAATTTTAAGGAAATTTTAAGAGTACGTAATTTGAAAATTTTTCACTTTAAAATTTTTACATTTTAGATTTTTATTTTTAAGCGTACATTTTAATTCAACGATTTTTTAAATGCAGCTTCAAAGGCTTAAACAATTAAGTTTAACAATTAATTAATGATTTTTAAAAATGAGCTGTACTTTAGGATTTAAAAAGTGAATAATAATAATAGATTTTAGAAGACGGTTTTTAATTTAAGAATAACTTCAAAATAATATATTAATAATTATAAAGGCTTTTATTAAATTTAAAATCTAAAAACGTTTAGACAGATTTACAAAATTATCAAAAATGGATGTGGAAGTTTTTAAGAAAATTTCTTTAATTTGGCAGAAATTGAAAAAAAAATCGAATCATTAAAAAAAAAAGTTTAGAAGTTCTGAAAAAATTTCAAAAATAATTTCGAATTTGAAAAAAAAAATGGAAAATAATAACCTGGATTTATATTATTGAATATAATTTTTGAGTTAACTTTTTATTATTCATATCATTTTTATCATTTTTTTAGTTATAAATTTTATTACTTGGTAAGAACTTTAACAATTTTCTTAAAAAGGCATACTTTTTGGTTGCAAATTCAACTTTTTTGTTAAACTTCGTCTTTTTGGATTTTTTTTTTAAATTTAACTCTTTTCGTAGAACATTAACTTGGCATTTTTAATTAAAAATTCACCCTTTTTAGTAAAATTTCCATTTTCTTGGACAAAAGGGCAAACTGGTTGAAAATTCAACAATATTGTCAAAAAGTCTTCCTTCTTGATAAAAAATTCGTCTTTTTGGATTAATAATTCAACTTTTTCGTGGAAACTCTTATTTAAAAATTCATATTTTGATCGTGAAAAATCAACGGAATTTTTTTTTTAATTATCGTTTTGATTTAAAAATCTATCTGTTTTAGTAGAAATTTAATTTTTTTCATGAAAATGCTATTTTTTTGTTAGAAATTAATTTTTGAACTGAAAACGTAACTTTTCGATTTTTTAAGATTGATCTTTTTTAGTTGAAAATTGTTTTGTTTTTTTTGTATAAAAATAATGTTTTTAGTTTGAAATTTTCACTA
>JAWWLR010000034.1:110924407-110939402 GCA_035041075.1 Acraspis erinacei
ACAATAATTTTAGAAACTTTAAATATTAAAAGTCATTTTTTCTTAATAAAAATATTTCATTGTTGTATTTTTAATAAATAAAAAAAGTTTAATTGTATAAATTCTGGTAATTTCTACTTCGCAAATATTATAGTTCGGGAATTTTATTATTCGGCAATATTATAAACTGGGATTTTTATCTTTTTCCAATGTCATATTTAAATATTCAAATTTAGACGATATACGGATTCGAGAATTTGAAATTCAATCATTTCAAATTGAAATCATTATTTGAAATTTAACATTTTTCTTTGTTAAAAGCATTAAAAATTAAATCATTTTAAATTGAAAGTTTTTCTGATTCTGACTAAGTTATTTTGAATAGAAAGCGTTAGATAATTGTTAACGATTTTTTTGGGTTAATTTACATACAACTATTTGGTTACAAATTTATATATTTTGTGGGAAATCCAACTATTTTGTTAGGAGGTTATATTTTTTGATAGAAATTCGACTATCTTCTGAAAAATTCATATTTTTGGATGCGACTGTTTTGGTTTGAATTTTAATATGTTTTTCTTTAAAGGTTCAACTATTTTTTTAAACTTAGTTTTTTTTCATGAATAATTTAACTCTTTTGGTAGAAAACTTATCTTTCTTTGTTGAAGATGAACTTTTTTCTATAAAATTCAACCCTCTTTTAAACAAATCATCTTTTTGGATGCAATTATTTTTGGATAAAGTTTCATCTTTTTTGTTTAAAAGGTTGAAAATTGATTTTTTTGGGATTAAAAATTCAACTGTTAGGGTAAAAACTCATGTTTTCTTAAAAATTGAACTGTTTGGTTGACTATTTTACGAAAAATTCATTTTTCTAACTTGAATATTCAATTTATTTTGGTTTAAAATTTAACCATAATATTGAAAATACAGCTATTTTGTTAGAAAGTCATCTAATTTGTGAAAAAAATAAACTGTCTTTTAAAAAATTAGTTGTTTTTTTTAACTTGGAAATATGAGCTTTTTGGTCGAAAATCTTTTTTGATTGAAAATGCAACTATTTGGTTGAAAACGAAATATATTTCGACTACGGTACGCACATTAATTTTATTTAAAAGTTTTTATTTCCCTCTCATTTATCCATTTTCATAAGAAATTACTCCGCATAAAAAAAACCTGTAAAAAACCGTGAGAAAATATTTCTAGCCCCTTCCTCTTTAACTGTACGTAATTTTTAGTTTACAGATTTTTTAAAAACAAAATTACTTTTCTACCAAAAAGACGAATTTTCTCTACAAAAATTGAATTTTCAAATAAAAAATATGATTTTTTAGCAAAAAATTAATTTTCCACGAAATTGATGCATTTTTACCCAACAAAAATAAAATTTTATAGCTGTTCGACTAAGCAGTTAATTAAATTTTCAGCAAACCAAAAAATTGCATTTGCATATAAAAAAATATATTTCTACTAAAGTGGAGGAAATTTCGGTTAAAAAAGATTTCAGTTGGCTGTTGACGATCAAAATTAGGAAGTTTTAAACAAGGAATGAGTTTCTTTGAAAAAAATTGCATTTTTGATCAAAAAGACGAATTTTTAACCAAAAAGAATGATTTTGACAGAATTGTTGAATTCTCTACAAAATAGTTGGATTTGTGTAAAAATAAAGACATTTCTATTAAAACAGATGAATTTTTATTAAACAAAAAATAACTGTTCTAGATCAAAATATGCATTTTTAATGAAAAAATAATTTTCTGCGCAAAAATACTAATTTTCAATACAAAAACACGAATTTTTTCAACAAAAAAGGATGAATTTTTAACAAAAAAGTTGAATTTCTTACCAAATATTTTCATTTTTAATTTTTTCCAAGAAAGACGAGATTTGTACTAAAACTGATGAATTTGAAATAAAAAACGAAAAAATTTTGTTTAAGTTCAACTTTCATCCAGATAAGATTTGAATTAATTTTTCAGCACTAAAATATAAATTTAAAACAAAAAGAAAAATTTTCTATGAAATAGTTACATTTTCAACAAAAGAGGAGAATTTTCAACCAAAAAGTATAACTTTCTCACAAAATAGTTTAATTTTCAATCAAACAGTTGCATTTTTAGCCAAGAAAGATGAAATTTCTCTTAAAGCAGATGAATTTATTATTTAAAAAATTCAACAAAAAAATAGTTGAATTTTTATCCAGAAAAGATTTCAGTTCTCTTTTCAACACCAAAATATTAAATTTAAACAAAAAGAAAATTTTGTAAGAAATAGTTAAATTTTCAACCAAAATGTTGCATTTTTATCTAAGAAAATGTCTTCTATTACAGAAGAAAAAAAGATTCCAGGTCACTTTTCAACACCATAATAAGAATTGTAAACAATAAGTTAATTTTCTGCTAAATATTCGATTTTTTAACAAAAAAGAATGATTTTTTAACAAGATTTTTATTTTAATTCAACCAAACAGTTCCATTTTTGTCGTAGAAAAATGAAAATTCTACTAAAACTGGCGAATTTTTAAATAAAAAAGACAAAAATTAGTTTTCATCCAAAAAGGATGTCTTTTTAAGAAAATCGTTAAGCTCTCAACCAAATAATAAAATTTATAACTAAAAAGATAATCTTCTAGAAAAAGTTTTCGCGAATTTGCAAAAAATGCCGTAAAAAAACCTGAGCAAAATGCTCAGTCTGCGATCAGAAACTAAGACTAAAAAAATTTTAATTCAGAAAAATAAAAACAATTTATAATGACGTATTGTAAACTGAATAAGTTTTTAAATGATTTTTGTTCCTCTTGATAGGAACTGGCGACGGCACAGATACACCAGTTCCGCCGAGCAATACACCCCAAACTCCAGCTGGTGGTTCCGCATCTGGAGATGCAACACCTCTGACTGATAGGTCGAATCAAAGATCAGAATCGCTGCATCAAATTTTGGAACAAATGAGATCCCTGGTGCTAAGGGAACATCTTTCGCTCAATAGTGATAATGAAATCGAAGAGCCTGCGGATGATGCGCTACCCTCGGATCAGCCCCGGTTACAATCATCAAATAATTCCGATTCTTCAGATCCAGACCACACATAACTGAGCGTACAAACTTGCAATTTAAAATATATTCTAGACAATCTAGAGTTCCAGAGTGGGGGGAACGTCCCCACAGTGGATAATCATTGTTTAAATATACTAATGCAGGGAAAATAATTAATTTAATTTCGTTAATAGTTAAGTCACTAGTTTTGCTGATTAATTGAAATTAAAATTAATTATTTTTCTTTTATTTGTGCTCTTAATTAATATTTATCCACTGTGGCCTATAACTTGTGTACTTAAAAATTGAGCATTTGCTGTCTGTATAGTCAATATTAAAAAATAATCGAACACTTTTTCAACGATTTATAAAACGCTGGAAAAAAGGAAAACATTTCGAGGGAAATGATTTGAATCGGAGAATTCAGAATTCATTATAAAAATTGCGAATATTTAAAAATATCCTTTGTACAAAATTAATTAATTAACATTAATTTATGATTAAAATAAAATCCGTTTTATTATATTTTTCAGTTTTTTAATTGGAAAATGTATAGGTTGAGTTGGTGGCTGTTGCAAAAATTCATTGGAACATTTTTTATTCGAATTTTCATGCATGCATTTCGCCCCAAATTTGTTCGAATACACAAAAAAATAATAAACCTCGTGAAGTTTAACAAGTATTTCCCATTAGAAAAATTAGAGATAGAATACAAATGAATAATTATTTTTTAAATATCATACCCAAAGTCCGTTTTATACGGTCCCCCAAAAAAATCCATAAGTGAAAAATTGGGGTTTTGGCGCTAATTATGATTTTTTTCGATTTTTAAAATATAAATTGTTTCTAATATATAAAACTACTTTTTACTGATAATTAGATATATAAATAAATTCTTTGAACTTTTTAGTTATAGCCAGGAAACATCCAATTAAATTTAATATAAATAATTTTTTAAACAATTTTTAATTATTTTTAATAATATTCTCTTGGAATAATGTTAGAAAATGCAACTATTTGGTTAAAAGTTCAGTTTTTTGGTCAAAATTTGTATTTTTTTATTGAAAATTTAAATATTTTGTTTGAACTTTATCATATTTTTTTAAAGTTTAATTATTTTGTGGAAAATTCAACTATTTTTTTTGGAAAATCATCTTCTTGGATAGAAACTTCAACTATATCTTCTGAAAAATTCGTCTTTTTTGGATTGATAATTCAACTATATGGGTAAAAATGTAAATATTTTGTATAAAAATAATCTTTCTTCTTCAAAGTTTAAAATTTTGTTAAAAATGTAAATATTTTGTAGAAAATTCATCTTTCTTAGTTAAAAAAAAACTTTTTGGTTGAAAATTCAACTGTTTTCTAAAAAAATCGTCTTTTTCGATGCTACTGTTTTTGGTTGAAGTTAAATTTTTTGTTTGAAAATTTGACCATATGGTTGCAAATTCAACTATTTGCCTCGTTATTTGCATAAATTTCAATTATTTGTATAAAAATTCTTTACTCTTTTTTTAATTTAACTATTTGATTGAAAACTTAAATATTTTGTTGAAAATTAAGTTTTCTTGCTTGAAAATGAATTTTCTTGTTAAAAATTCGACTGTATTCTAAAAAATTCGACTTTTTGAATAGAACTGTTTTTTTAGATGTTTATAATTTTGTATAAATGTTTAAACAATTTATTATTATTTATAATGCTATTCTCTACTGAGAGTAATGCATTAAGCGGCCGTTTTTTCTACAAATTTTCACTTTTTATTCACTTTTTAATTAGGGTGATATCATAATTAAATTCATGTTAACAAACATTATTATTTAAACAATTTATTGTTTATTTTTAATAATATTTTCTGTGAATAATTTTAGAAAGGTGCCGTTTTTATGAAATTTTCAACTTTTTATCCACTTTTCACTTAAAGTGATGCAATAATTAATGAAATCCAGTAAAAATAATTTTTTAAGCAAATTATTATTGTTCCAAAATTCTCCTATATAGTTGAAAATTCAACTGTTTGGTTAAAAAATCAACTATTTTCTTGAAAATTCGTCTTTTTCATTGAAAGTTCAACTATTTTGTTGAAAATTAATTAAGTTTTTGGAAAAGTTAATGATTTTGTTAAAAATTCAACAAGCTTTTTGAAATATTCTTCAAATTTCTGATATAAATAATAATCTTTTTTAAATAATAATAAGCATTATATAAATTAATATAATATATATTATAATATATATATAATATAATATATATAATATATAATATATATTAATATAATGTAATATAAATTAATAAATTGTTTTAAAAAATTATGAAAAAATCTAATTATCAGTATGAAGTAGTATTTAATGTTTTAGAAATAATTTGCATTTAAAAAACAGCAAAAAATCAGAACTAGCGTTAAAAAATTCGCCTCCCCCCCACAACGAAAAACAAAACAAATTGATTTTTTTGTGAATTCTAACAAATTTTGTAATTTTAGGTAAAAAGTGCAATTCTTGCCGCATCCTACCATATAATAATCAATATTTAATTCCTTGAAAAATTCTGTACAATCTCTTTTGGTTTAGCTTTCGTTCACATTTTTTTTTAGGAATCAGGAAGTTATTATTTTTGTAAATAAATTATGTTTTTTAATTTTAATAAAATCTAATCAAAGAGATTTTTTAAGGATCTTTCAGAAAATGAAATCAGTTTTTGATAATTATTATTGGATAATGATTGTACTTTTTTATCTAAAATTCAAACTAAAAGACAAAAATTCATATTACTTTTATTAAGTAAACAATTTACGTGTTAATATTTTTTTTTTATAAAGCACAATTTTAATCAGTGAAAAGTCTCTCCAAATAGTTAAATTTTTTACTAAAATAATAAATTATTAACAGGAAAATGAATTTTTAGTCAATTTTCTACCAGCAAAGTGGAATTTTCAACTAAATTAATTAATTTTTAACTAATTAGTTGAAGAAAACGTTTTTAACAAAATAGTTTATATTTTTAATCAAAGAGATGATATTTTAAATGAAATTATGAATCTTCAAGAAAAAATTCGAAATAAAAATACAGTTGAATTTATCAAAAAAAAATTCTACTAATTTTTTTTTGTTGGAAACTGTACTTTTATAATTTTTGTTAAGCACTCATCTATTTGGTTTTAATTATTGTGTTGAAAATTAACTTCCATATTCAAAATTGATATTTTGGTGTTGAAAGTTCCACTAAAATATTTCTTGGTCCAAGAGTTATTTTAATTGAAAATTCACTTTTTTTGTTAGAAGATTCGTTTGTTTCTTTGGAAATTTAACTATTTTGTTGAAAACTTTTTTTATTATTATCTAGAATTATTTTCTTTAACTAAAAATGTAAGTATTTCCATCTTTTGTTAAAAATTACTCTTTTTCAATTGAAAATTTTTCTTTTAGTAAAAAAATTAATCTAATTTTTGAACATTCATCTCTTTAGATAAAGATTCATCTTTTTTCATTTAAATTTCTTGAGTTTTAAATAAAAGTAAAATCCAAATAGGTTATTTTTATATAATAAGTATCAGTTTAAAAAATGGGATAGTTAACTTTTTAGTTAAAAATTGAATTTTAACCAAACAAGTTGAATTGTCAACGAAAAATTCATTAGTTGATATTTCAAACAAAAAATATCATTTTTCAACCAAAATAAATTTTTTTAAACAAAATATTCATTACATTATTCATTTTTAATGACATAATTAATAACTTTCACTTAATAAGTCAGACATTTTCATTTATTTAAATTTTTTCGGTTAATTTTAATCATTTATTAAAATTTAGGAAAAATATTATGTCACATTTTTTTTTAATTTAATTTTTGAAAAATTAAAAGAAAATCAAATTATTCTGTTAAATTATTTATTAAAAAAGTACTCAGGGATTTCCTTATTCAGGATGGAAGCTGCACTTCGCTTTCACTTCCGTGGAATATATTTATAATTTTTACGATAAATTGTATTATTAATGTTTAGATTAATATTTTATATGTTTATTGTCAAAAATGGATTTTGAGTTATTTTCAAGTCTTGGCGATGAAAAATAAATTGGTACTTTTTTGTTTTTCTTTGGAATATTGTTGTGTTTTATTGTAGTTTTAGTATTTTACAAGAATTTAACATTTTTTATCCAAAAATTTACGCCCGTTTAAAAAACATCCCAGTACCTATTTTGCAGGATTTTGAAGAATTTGCGGAAAACTTAATTAATTCGAAAGATACTTAAAGGTTTTGAAAAGATAAAAAAAATAATTTGAAACAATGTAGATTTTTAAGGATTAAAAAAAAAAGAATTTTTAAAAATTTTGAATGTTCTCAAGAAACAATCTTAAAAATGATAAATTTAAGGAGATTAAAATTTTTTTAAACAAAATTTCGCTTTGTGAAGATGTAAAATGAAACTTTCTTACCGGTTTTCATGGCTTTTAAAATGTTTCAAGATAAGAAAAAAATATCCTTATATCCTAGGGATTTTCAAAAAAGATTCAGGAAGATTTTAAGATACTTTTTTAATTTTTTGAAACTTATAGGAAAAATCCGGATCAGTTTAAAAGATATTTAAAGGGTTTAGAAGTTTTGAAAAGATTAACAAATAGTTTTATATTCGAAAGTATTTCAAAATATTTATAAAAATGGGACGACTGAAAAAAAGTAAAATTCTCGTCATTAAAATTCCCGAAAAAGAAAATATTTGAAATAGAAAATTCCTCAAATTATCAAATTGCTGACAATTAATTGGGTACAAAGCTGTAAAATAAAAAAATGCTTAAAAATTTTCCATATACTTTTTTGAAATATCTGTAATTTTGGAAAATCTTTTTTAATTTTTTGAAAAATCTTAGAAAAATTATATTTATATAAATTTAAAAACAACTTAATAATACTTATATTCCATGTTTTCAGATCTCTTAAATTAAATCGACTTTGAGTGTTCAAATTTTCTTAACAAATAAGATCAATTTTCTACCAAGAAAAGATGTATTTTTTACAAAATACATGAATTTTCAACAAAATAATTAAATTTTTAACCAAAGAAACGAATTTTCAACTAAAATGAGGAACCTTTGACTAAGAAAATGAATTTTCAACTAAGAATATTAATTTAGATAGTTGAGGTTTTATCTATAATTGTCCACTTGTTGTCAACTTTTCACTTAGTGGGGTAATATTTAAACATTCATATTTTCGGGTTATAAATTCAACAATTGGGTAGAAAATTGAACTATGTGGTTAAAAATTAAACTATTTTATTAAAAGTTTAAATAATTGGTAGAAAATTAACGTTTATGTTAAAAATCATATTTTTTGTTGAATATTCAATTTTTTTGTAGATGATTCATCTTTTGACTTAAAAATTCAACAATTTTCTTGACAGAGTTTTTTTGTTGAAAATTAATGTTTTTGGTAGAAAATTAATTTGTTTCTTTGAGAATTTCACTATTTAGGTTCAAATTGGATTTTTTTTAGTTAAAAATTGAACAAATTTCTTAAAAATTCATTTTTATAAGGATTCACGTTTGGTTGAAGATTCAATTTTTTTTAAATCGTGTTTTTATTTGCCAAAAATTTAACTATTCTATTTTTGGTTTAAAATTTATCTTTCTTAGTTGAAAATTCATGTTTTTTAAAATAATACCTCACTTTAATTGAAAAACGGACAAAAGATAGAAAACTTTAGAAAAAATTTCAACTTTTTATAATTATTCTAACAGAAAATAATGATAAATTGTTTAAACAAATGTTGTTCAATTAAATTTATTATTTTCTCAATCTAAATGAAAATTTGAAAATTTTGAAAAAACTGCAACTTTCTAAGGAAATTCTAAGAGAAACTGACTAAACCAATAATAAATTGTTTAAATAATTGTGTTGGTTATACTTGAATTATTTATTACCTCACTCTAATTGAAAAGTGGACAAGAAGTGAAAATGAAAAACTGAAAATCTCAAGCATTATTTTAAGAGTTTATTATTATAAATAATCAATCGCTTAAACAATTACTTTTGTTGAATCTGATTTGTTATTGCTCAATCTAATTAAAAAATTGATATTTTTGGAAAAACCGCAATTTTGTAACTTTTTTCTTAGAAAAAATTGCTAAAAACAATGATAAACATTAAAAAAATTTATTTAAACCTGTAATTATTAGTTGAAAGTAGTATTTTTATGTATTAGAAACAATTGATTTAAAGAAACCGCAAAAAAAATGATTAGCGTCAAAAATTCGCGTTAACCCAATTTTTCAGTTATGGGTTTTTTTGCTACTTTATAAAATAAACTTATGGGGTTGATATTAAACAAATATTTTTATATTCGTATCATATGGCTATATTGTTGAATAAAATTTACAAAATAGTTTTTTTATGGGAAATACATGTGGGCCATGTGGGATTAATAAAAAAATTAATTTAATTAATTTAATTAAAACTAATTAACTTAATTTAATTAAAATTATAAATTTATAATAAATGACTTTTATTTTGTGTGGATTCAAACCATTTTTGGGGTCGATAATCATGAAATTGTGAAAAAAAAAATTTTAGACAATATAGTTGTAAAATGCGTATAAGAAGTGCTGCTTAACAGGTTGCCATATTTCAGGAACCCCTCGTGTTCTATCTAAAAAAACCAGCTAAACGACTTTTTTAAACAGAAAATGGACTTTAAATTTCTCTCGATTCGAAAAAAAAAATATCTTTCAAGTCTATTTAATTGACAACAACCATCATTGAAAATAATATTATTAAATGCTATATTAATCAAAAGCATTTAATCAAAGCAAGATTTCATGTAAAAAATTCAAATCCCGCGATATGTTTCGATTTTACACACCGATAGCTGCGTTTAAAAACCTCCTTCACTCGGAACATTACCGAAGATTTCTGATTCCCGAGCGGCACGCAAACAGATCAGCAAAATGTAAATCACGTAAATCGAAGGGCAAAATAAGTGCGTTGGAGAAAAAAACAGTGATAGAATCAAAACGCGGAACTTGAGAGTGAGAGATCGGACGAATTGAGGATAAATTGTAGCGAGGTTAGCGAGATTATTGCGTGTCAGCGTGCCTCGCGGACCACGAGGAAAGTTGGTGCGTATTTGAGATTTCTAGAAAAAACTTGGTCATCGCAGTTGTGGCAACAACCATCATTCTAAAGGTGAGAAAGCCGGTAAGCGTGAATATGTTGTGTTATCGTCCTGAAATGACTGTCTTGGAAACGTAGTTTTGGAATTTTCGGCGAATTTGGAACAAAGAGGTCAGGAAAATGGCGCAAAAAGGGCCCCCAATTCTTGTAACAAACGTGGTTGGCGACGGTCCGCGATTAAAAATATGGGGTGTCGTGGACAAGCAAAGTTTGGCCTACATCGAGAAGATTATCAACGTGCTGAGCAAGAAATTTGTGCAGCAGGGTGTTCCTGATGCACAAACTCCCGTCCCGAATACAATCTGTTGCGTGAAATATCGAGGATCTTATGCTCGTGCGAAAGTCTGCTCGGTGCAGTCGAATGGGGTGGTTGTTCAATTAATTGACAGCGGAATCGTCGATATCCTGCCAAAGGAAGTATTCCGATTTATCCATCCAAATTCTAATGAGGAGTCAATGCTGCTCTCAGCACCCCCGCTTGCAGCGGAGTTTACTTTAGCGAACATTGTATCTATTAATGAGAAATGGGAAAGCAGATGCATTGAAACTATTCTAAGTTTTATAAAAGACAAAGAGTTGGAAGTCTCTCATTATGACATTCATAATAATCGGTATTTCGTCAAGCTGGTGTATGGCGAAACTGATATTGGCAATATGCTTGTCAACAAAAGGATGGCAGTCATGGCTACATTAGAGGATATGTTCAAGTAAGTCTTTTTATCATGGCTTTTTTTCTTATTTTTTCTTTCAGTATTTCTACATTCTAGATCTAGACTGCTAGATTTTTATTTTATTTTGCTTTTTTTTTTATAGTAGAATATTTTTGGCTTCTTTATTTTGCAGTAGAATATTTTAGGATTCATTTTTTTTCATTTGTTTTTTTTTCACAAAGTTGTGTGAGAAATAAAGAAAACAAGTGACATCTAAATTTGTAAACTGGCCGTTATTATAGAAAACGTTCAATTGTTGTTAAAAACTTGAATAGAGCACTGTACACTTTTTTATGATTTTAAGAGACTTCACACTCTTCCCGCTTTTTTAGGATTCCTTTTTTTTCTTTGATTCTTTTCTGTTAAATAGTCCATTTGGTCGAAAATCCTTCATTGAAAATTAAAAATTAAACTGCTTTGAATAGAAAATTTGACCTTTCGATTGAATATTCATCTTTATTATTTAAAAATGATCTTTTTTTAAAATTCATCTTTTTCGTTGAAAATTAAATTGTTTTAAATAGAAAATTCATCCTGTAGGATTAAAAATTCATATTTTTTATTTTGAAATTAACTGTTTTGTTCGAACTCATATTTTTCGTCGAAAACTAAACTGTTTTGAATAGAAAATACATGCCTTTGGATTAAAAATTGATATTGCTTATGTAAAAATCAAATTGACATTTTTTGGTCGAAAATTCGTCTTTCCTTTTTAATATTTTAATTTTTTGTCGGAAATTCATCTTTGCAAGTTAAAGATTCGACTATTGTGTTAAAAATCGTATTTTTCGTCAAAAATTAAACTTGTTTTTAATAGAAAATTAGTCTTTTTTGTTCAAAGAGTCATCTTTCTATTTAAAAATTGATCTTATTTATTGTAAATTCAAGAGTATTTAAATAAAATCGGTTGAAAAGTGTATTATTTGGTTTAAAATTTAATTTTTTTTTTTTAATTATATCTTTTTTCGTAGAAAATTGAAATGTTTTGTTGGACATTCATTTTTTGGCTGAATTCAACTGGTTTTGATTGCATATTAAAATATTTTTTAGTTGAAAACTCAACTAAATTGACTTAAAATAAACTTTTTTGTTAAAAAATCATTCTTTTTTTTATTAAAAATTCGTCTTTTTTGTTTTATAATTTATTGTTGTATAAAATTCAATTGTTTAGTGGTGGAAAATCAATCTGTTAAAAATCGATCAGTTTTTGATAAGGATTCTTCCACTGTTTTGTTAAAGATTCGTCTCTTGGTTGAATTAACTGTTTTTTTTTATTTAGTCACACTTTTCATTAAGAATTTTTTTATTGCAAATTTAACTACTTGGTTAAAAAGTCTACTAGCATTTTTTTTAGTTCAGAATTCATTTCTTAGGGTAAAAGATTCTAGTATTTGGTTGAAAATTTAATTATTTTTATGAATAATTCATTTTTTTAGATAAAATTCTAACTTTTTTGTTGAAAATTCAACTTTTTTCGTCCAAAATTACACTTTTTTTTGGTAAAAAATTTGTCTTTTTTATTGAAAATTATCTTTTTTGATAGAAAAGTCCTCCTTCTTGTGTGAAAATAACTTTTTTGTTGAAAACTAAATATTCTTCTAAAAAATACGCCTTTTTGGCGTGACCATTTTCCAAGGAGTGTTCAAAATATTTAGCTTGTAATTCATATATTTTTTAAAAATTCGTGTTTTTTAATTCGACAAAGTGAATTATTCTCTTTTGGTTGAAAATATTTTATTTAAAAATTCAAATACATGTTTTGCTAAAGATTCTTCTCTTTTTGTTGAATTTTAAAATAGTTTTTGATTTAAATTAAAAATATTTTTCGTTGAAAATTCAATATACTTCGGTTAAAAATTTAAGTATTCTGTTGAAAATTAATTTTTTATTTGACAATTATTTTTTCTAACTGAAAATATAACTGTTTAGTTAATAATTCATGTATTTTGCTGAAAATTCACCTTCTTTTTATATATTTATTGAGAGACTATACAGTCCATATACAGAAAACCTGGCGTAATTCTCGCCACTTCAGAAAAAGGATAAAAATAAAATTAAATAAAAAACAAAAAACAACAAAACACAAATCTTAACTAGATTAAACAGATCCGTCTGAAATCATACTTAAGCTTACATTAAAGAGATAAAACGCATTACAATCATATTTTTCGTCGATGTATTAAGAAAAAACTATCACATTTAAAAGATACGCTCCTTGAACATTTCTGTTATCATTTTAACAAAGAAGAACAAGAAGTAGTAGAATATATTTAGATATGTAGAAACTTATTCCCTACTGTCTAAAATAATATATTGTGCACCAAGGCAGCAAAGTAGTCTTTTTACGACGGAGTGCAAATAAAAAAGCCGTGAAAATACTTCGCACCCGCAATAAGCACGATATTTTACGTAATAAGAGTATGTTTTCCGAGTTTTCTATTAACATTACGTCGCAGGTTTGAGTTTGGTTTACAGGAAAAAGTACCCCGCCAAACATTGCATCCTAGGACGGTAAAGTTCTACCCCACCTCGAACAATGTCCTTCTTTGCTGTTCCAAAACACTCCCAGAAAGCGATTTAAACATACTTGTGTTACATAAAAACATTGCGTATGTAATACAGATTATATTATCATATTTTAAAGGGTTACATAAGCAAATCTAGAAAAAAGGCGAAATTCATGAGTGGACTGACAATTATCTAAAAAATTAAATAATGGGCACATTTTTTCTGCAAAACGTGACAATTGATTTTTAGAAATGGCGAGTTTTTTATGTATAATATTGGAATTTTTAAAAAGAAGGCCACTGATTATTGCAATGAAGATACACTTTTCACGTAATCTCAGTGAATTTCATGTAATTCGAAGAAGCCGTTAGCTAACCATTGTTGCCAGCGTTAAAGAATGTAAATTAGAGAAAAAGCAGTTTCAAATTTTGGGAGGCTTAGAATTGATGAAATATTAATTTATTGGCACTTTATTTACATTTAAAGATTCCTGAATAAGACTTGGTTAAAAAAACTTGCAAGGTATTATGGAGTAATAATATGCAAAAGAAGTTTCAACATTTTACCTATGTGCCCCCCTTAGAAAAAGGAAGATTTATAAATTATTTAATAGGATACAATTTGCAATAAATTAAAAAAAAAGTTAAATAGTGATATATATATTTGACACTGTATCTATGGAGCCCCTCCGGGAGGAAGCTTTGCTGCAATGTGGATTTTCGCTTTTCAGAAGTTTCGTCACTGGAATTGATTATAGTTGCCATTATTGTTCCTGTTTTTGTGCGCACGACGAGCTTTTTGTTTTCTACCTGCAGTAGATTTTATTTTATTTTCCCAATTTTTGAGAAGAAGATAAGTCAAACTAGAAGTAGGAGAAGAAGCATAAGGAACAGTAGAAGGAGTTCCTGTACGAGTAGTTGATTCTGCAAATAAAAGCAAAACAAATATTCAATTATTCATGAATTCTAAAACCAAAAAAATAATTGCAAACACATTATATATATATATATATATATATATATAATTTATTATATACAAATAGGATACAACAAAATGGCATTGAATGCCAAAAAAGGGAAATTTAATTCAATTAAACGGTATCTGAAAATAATGTAAAAAGTTTCCTGGAAACTTTTAGAAGAAAAAGGTTTGATCTTATTTGAATGCTTCAGAAAAAATGCAGACTACTAGATAAACTATTTCATATTTTCCAAAAGGAATAAAACATGTATTTTCATACATTTACAGAAACTAGGAATTTACAATATGTTTTTTGTAAAATTTTAAATTGTTTTTGTCTTTTCAATATCGTATAGTTTTTTATTTAAGCTTGAAGAATTAATAAGAAAAGAAGATCTGCTTTATAAATTCAATTGAAAATCTGAAAGTAATTTACAACGTTTTTTTAGAAACTCTTAGATAACAAAACTTTGATACCTTATAGTTTTTCTTGTTGAACAATCCTAAGCTCTGGGATGGTTTAATTCAAAATTTATACTAGGAATTCAAAATAAAATTTGTATTTCTACCTCGGATATTTCTATTAATATTTCCAATGTTTAATGTCCATTTAGATTACTTTTTTGTACATCTTTTG
>JAWWLR010000034.1:110965298-110975494 GCA_035041075.1 Acraspis erinacei
GAATATGTGACGCATGATGTGTATGGTATTGCTGCAACAAACTGACAAATTAATCAGAATGTCTCTACTCACCTGCTCGTAACGTTTAACGCATTGGCAAACTAATATAATTAATATTCCAAAATGACCTTATGACCTGCCTACAATTTCGCAGCATGTTTGGTAATTTTTTTATTCTGAAATTTCGAAACTTACATTAATTTTTTTTTGTGACCACCCTGGACCTATTATATGATTTCCGAAAGGTTGTAAACTCGAATTTGGCCGATGAAAGAGAGAGTTTGTAAAAAGTAGTCTGCCAATGTCAGGTGATGTCACGATTGTCAAGCCACGAGGTGTGCCTTGGCGCAGGTTGTCTGATATTTACGGAGCGAGTGTGGAGACGAGCTGTTGTCGTTAACTGCTCTGAAACGACGAGCTTTGACCTGAAACTTATTGATACTGGAGCACACGAAAAGATGTCGCTGGATTGTGTGAGTTTTTTCTGTGGAATAAATACCCACGTTGAAATGACGGCGGGGAGCATTTTTTTGTTTCTTGTCAAAAATGCTCACCAAACTCTTAATCAGTAATCACCATTCATCGAAATAACTTACATGACTCTAGCTCTCATGCTTTGACCCAGAAACAGCCTGGATACCATACACATGCTGATCAAATAAAATATTCTTTTTACTTTTTTTCAACTACTGCCACAACTTCATTCTACTAAATTTATGAAAAAAAAAGTCACTACTAACTTGTTGTAATCTCTGTTGTGTAAATTGAATACTCCACAACTTTGGGGGGAAAAAATTTCTTTTTATTCGAAAGTAAGTATTGTTGTTTTTATTTTAGATGCTCGCCCTACCAAGTCAGTTGGCTGTGATGCAGAATCAAGCGATCGAGTGCAGTCTTTTCAACGTGCAACCTTCTTCAACTTCTCTTAATGAAAAGTTGAAGAATTTGGTTGAGGACCAGGACGTGATAATTTACGTGGAACAGGTCGACAATAACAGGCTCATTGTCCAGTTGTATGATCCGTCAGGTGAGAAAATCCAGCTGACCGACGACGCCGCCAAGGCAAAGATCTCACCCGTCTGTCCAATGCCCATCTTGAGTTCCACTCATCAAGTCGCCGTCTCCTACGCCAATCACTCGAACAGTCTCTGGCTCCAGATGCTCGCCGACGCACAGAGAGACGACAAACTGCACAAGGAGATGCGAGAATTTTACTCTCTGGACCGGGAAAATGTCGTTGTGCCCGAGCCCGGTGCAATATGTGCTCTGAAAAATTTGGATGGAAGCTGCTGTCGTGCCACGATTATCCGCAAGACTGCCCAAGGTGCATTCGTCAATCTCATCGACTACGGAGTGAACGAGGAGGCGTCTCTCGATCGGCTGAAGGTCCTCGATCCCCAGTTCTATGTGCCACACCAGCTCGCAATCCAAGTTTCCCTAAACGTGACTCTAGTCGGCACTCTGGCCGAACAAGCTGCCGCTCTCGAACCACATCTCAAGTCCAAGGTCTTCACCGCGACCTTCTACAATGTCCACAAGAAGTGGATCGTCGATTTGGTGGAAAACGGGACCAAGCTGAGCGAGACTTTGGCCGCGCTCAATCTGGTCAAGGGGACAACGAGCGTCGAGGAGGAGGAAGAGATTCAGGCTGGAACATTCAAGGCGGCAGTGACGCACTGCGATTCACCAGCGCAATTCTGGCTGCAGAGATCCGAGGACACGCCGATCGTGCTGGAGTTGCAGGAGGAATTGCAGAATGCCGTGGAGAGTTATCCAGCGGTGGAGACAGTTTTGGACGAGGGAACACTCTGTGCTGCCATTTTTGACGGATTCTGGTATCGTGCTCAGATTATTGACGCGGGCGACGACATCTCGACTGTACGGTTTATCGACTACGGCAATCCGGATGTGATTACGAATAGAGCGGGCCATATCAAGGAAATTCCGGAGGAATTGAAGGCGAGACAGGCCTATGCAATGAAGTGTCGATTAAATGTTGTGCCTGTGGACTCGGAAGACTGGAGCGAGGAGACTTGCGCGAGGTTTTCCAATCTCGTGATTGGTGTCGAGAGTCTCGAGACTGTTTTGATTTCGCCGCCAGGTGTCACTAATCGGGTTGATCTCTTGATCGGCGGCAAGAGCGTCTGCGAGATTCTTGTGGAGGAGGGACTGGCCGCGAGAGTTGATGACGCGGAGGAACTTGTCGAGGAAATTATCGAGAACGAGCTGGATCCGCGATCTGCCTTCATCAGCCACATCAATTCGCCGAGTGATTTCTTTGTCCAGGAGGAGAAGTCTGTGCCGGATCTGGAAAAGATTCAGGACAGATTTCTGGTTGCAGATATGCTGCCGGAAGTCGAGGATGACGAGATTGTCGAGGGTCTTGTCTGCGTCGCGAAGTACACCGATGACAATTGGTACCGAGCCCGGGTGATTTCGAGGAGTGACGCCGGCACGGAATTGCTCTTTATCGACTATGGAAACTCGGCCGTGTCGACGCACATTCGTGCCATTCCAGATGATGTCTCGTCGATACCGCCTCTCTCGCGAAAGTGCTCGTTGCAGTTGCCGAATTATGTCTCCAGCTGGCCGGAAAATGCTCTCGAGAGCTTTTGCCAACTGGCAGCTGAGGGCGCCACGATTTTCCTGATGGATGTCATCCAGGAGGGAGAAACTACAATTGTCAAGCTGACGCTCGAGGACGAGGATGTTGCTGAGAAGTTGGCGCCGCCACTATCCATTTTCATCAGTCACATCAACTCGCCGAGGGACTTTTGGGTGCAGAAAGTTGATGATGTGCCCGCAATTGACAGGGTCCAGGAGCAGCTTTTGGAAGGTGACAATTATCCGGAAGTTCAAGCCGAGGAGGGAGTGATTTGCGCCGCTAAATTCCCGGACGACGAGCAGTGGTACAGAGCAAAAGTTATCACGCAAAATGAAGATTCAACTCTTGTTCTCTTTATTGATTATGGCAACACTTCAGTGACCAACCAGGTTTGCGCTCTGCCCGAGGATTTGTTGAGTTTGGCACCATTTGCGAGACGATGCAGTCTACAGCTGCCAAACTATGCTCAAGAGTGGCCCGAGGATGCCTTTGACAAGTTTTGCCAACTGGCTGGCGACGGAGTTGTTCCCTTTTTCCTCGATGTCGTCGAGGAGAATGATGAAATTCAGCTGGTGAATCTGATCAGCGAGAACGAGAATATCGCTGGTAAATTGGTACCTGAAGAAACTAGAATTACCTGCACCAGTTCCGAAATGGAAGCTAGTGTTGTTGTTCCTCTGACAAAAGTGGACTTGATTCCCGTCTACATCAGTCAGTTGAGTTCGCCGAGTGAATTCTGGATTCAGGCGGAGAAGAATTTCGATGCGATACAAAGAATGGAGGACGCACTTCTCGAGGCTGATGGGTTTTCACAATTGGAAGTTGAGGCAGGTTTGGTCTGCGCGGCCAAGTTTCCAGCAGATTCTCTCTGGTATAGGGCCAAAGTTTTGTCCCAGGATGAAAGTGGAACAACTGTCTCGTTTGTTGATTATGGAAATTCGTCTGTCGTCACCGATGTGCGAACTCTGCCCCAAGATGTGAAAGATGTTGAATTTCTGGCGAAAAAATGCAGTCTCAAGTTGCCTGAGAATCTTGATCAGTGGCCGGAAGACGCATTTATCCAGTTTTTGCAATTGTCCGCTGACGGAACGACTTGTTTTGGAATGGATGTCCTCGAAGAGGGAGAAACTGCGCTGGTTAATTTGTACCTTGATGGGGAGAGCGTTGCTGATAAATTGATACCTTCTGCAACTGATGTTCCTGAGAAGACAATCGATGTTCCTGAGAAGACAACTGATGTTCCCGAGAAAGAAGTTGTTGCCGCAGAGGAGATTGATCTTCCGGAAGAAGCGGCCGTTTCGGAAAATAAGACTGAAGCTCCAGAATTGGAGAGACAGGAAGAAAAGGAAACTGTTCCAGAAGAAGTTTCTGTCGAAACTACCGAGGAAGAGACAATGGCAAAGTCTGATTCTGTAGAGCGAGGAGATTCAATTTCTGTGTACATCAGTCAGTTGAGTTCGCCGAGTGAGTTTTGGGTCCAGGAGGAGAATATTTTCGGTGAATTGCAAAATATGGAGGATACGCTTCTCGAGGCCGATGGCTTTTCACAATTGGAAGTTGAGACAGGCTCGTTTTGCGCGGCCAAATTCCCAGCCGATTCCCTCTGGTATAGGGCCAAAGTTGTGTCCCACGATGAGAGTGGAACGACTGTCTCGTTTGTCGATTATGGAAACTCGTCTGCCGTCACCGAACTGCGAACTCTGCCCGAAAATGTGAAAGCTGTGCCTGTCATGGCGAAAAAATGCTGTCTCAAGTTGCCAGAGCATCTTAATCAGTGGCCGGACGATGCTTTCTGGCAGTTTTTACAAATGTCTGCTGATGGAACCACTTGTTTCGCGATGAGGGTCCTTGAGGAGGGAGAAACTGCGGTCGTTAGTTTGCATCTTGACGGGCAGAATGTTGCTGATAAATTGGGACCTAGTGCATCCCAAGAAGTTCCTGAAAAGCAGAATGATGTTTCTGAAGAAGCGGATGTTCCAGAAAAAGATGATGTTCCAGAAGAAGATGGAGAACGGCTTGTCGTTGATTCGCGTTTCGAGGATGAAAGTGTAGCTGATAAATTGTTGGAATCGGTACAAGGAAAAGTCGCCGAAAGTGGAGTAGAAGATGAGAAGGAGGAGGCGGCCAAACTGGATGATGAAGAAGAAGAAGCTGAAGAGATGCGCGTCTGCAGTGTTGTTTCGCCGGGTGAATTCTGGGGTCAAGTTGGCAATGATTGGAAGATAGGTGCGGAGGTTTCGCAGGCTGAGAAAAAGTGGTTGCCACTGGATAATGCGATCGAAGGTTGGGGTTTCTTTTTATTTTAGACGCTTTTTACAACTTTTTTAACATTTTAATTTGACACATTAGACGCATCTTTTCTTTTTACTTTTTAACAACGCAATTTGAAGATTGCGTTTTTGTTTTTAAAAATTGTGATATTAAATTTAATGAAACTTATTATTATTACTATTATTATTTTTTACTAATAATATTTTTATTATTATTTTTACTAATTTAAGAAAAATGTTGTATTGGAGATATTCGTATGGTTAATAATGTGCAATAAATTAAAAAATTGATTGATTTGGTTACGTATTTGTATTCCACATATAATTAGAATATGCTTACTTAGAATATGCTTACTTAGAATATGCTTACTTAGAATATGCGCACATAGATTATGCTTACTTAAATTATGCTTACTTAGAATATGCTTACTTAGAATATGCTTACTTAGAATATGCTTACTTAGATTATGCTTTAGAATATTATTTATTAGAATGAAACTTCAAATGAATTCGTTTAGTTACCATTAGACGTTTCTTCAAGAACGTCCAAAGAGAAGCAAGTTTCTATAAAAGATTGATAGTGGATGAAAATTCATCGTTTTACTTAAAATGTAATTTTTTAAACTAAATTGAAAATAATTAACTTTTTTAACTGAAATTTAACTATTCAATTTTTGGTTAAAAAAATATCTTTCATTGAAAAAAAACTACTTTCTTGAAAATTCAACTATTTTGTTGATAATAAAGTATTTGAAAAACTAAACAATGTCGACCTTTTAGTTGAAAATTTAAATACTTGGAAGAAAGTAATTTTTTAATATAAATATATAAACAATGTAAATATTAAATATTTTAATATACTACCTTCTTGAAAATAAAACTTTGTATGGATTAGTTAGTTAAAAAAAATATTTCGTTGAAAAACTCCACTATTTCATTGAAAAAATCCATTTTTTTTAAAATGTCACTATTGAAAATTTAACGACTTTAAAAAAATATTTCGTTGAAAGTCAATTTTTTTGAAAATGTCACTATTGAAAATTTAACGACTTTGTTGACAATTAAACTATTTTTAAATTAACTATTTTTTTTATTTAAATGCTTAGTTGAAAACTTCACAATTTTGTTATAAATTTTCTATATTTTTTCTAAATTTAACTAAGTTGACAATTAAACTATTTTTAATATACTTAAAATAAAATATTTTATCATACTATCTTTTTGAAAATAAAGCTATTTTTATGGATCAATTTAATTAAAAATTCTACTACTTTAAAGAAAATTCAATTTTTTGACATAACATTAAACTTAATGAAAATGAAACTACTTAGTTAAAAAAATATTTCGTTGAAAAACTTTCACTATTTCATTGAAAAACTCCATTTTTTTGAAAATTTCACTATTTTGTTAAAAATTTTCAATATTTTTTCTAAATTTAACTATTATTTTGAAAATTAAACTATTCTTTTGAAAATTTGAACTATTTTTTTGAAAATTTAAACTATTTTGTTGAAATTTAACTATTTTTAAATCAACTATCAGATTTCTCACTATTTTGTTATAAATTTTCTATATTTTTTCTAAATTAAACTATTTGTTTGAAAATAGTAATTAAACTATTTTTAAATTAACTATAATATTTTTTTTATAAATTGAACTGCTTATTTGAAAATTTAAATATTTTTTTGGAAAATTTACCTATTTTTTTAAAATGAACTATTCTTATGGAGATTCATATCTTTCATGTTGAAAATTCAATCACTTCGTAGAAAAATAAATGTTTAATTAAAAATTTCATTGTTTAGTTAAATCATATTTTTCAAGTAGAAAATGCAACCACTCAGAAGATATAGTTTAAATTTTAATATCAATAACTGCTAAAAAAATATTCTGTCCAAATATTTGGTTAAAAATTATATTTTGAATCGAAAAATAAAAGTTTTGACGTGCAAATTAAACTACTCAGTTGAAAATATTTCTAAATTAAGATTCATATTTTTCATGTTGTAAATTCAACTAAATCGAAAATTCATCCATTTAGTTGAAAATTAGACTATTTTGTTGAAAATTAACTATTTTTTTAATGTTGTAATTTTTTTATCTTGTAAATTCACCCTTTTGATATGGAAATTCAACTTTAAATAAAATCTAATAACTTTAAATAAACTATTCTTTTGAAGGTTCATATTTTTCATGCTCTCTACTTCTATCAAATCAGGAAATCTTATCCGTTTTTCATTTCTCAGGTACGTCCAAAAAATACTCTCTCAAATTGCCGGAAGGCGTGGAAGAATGGAGTCCAGCAGCTACAGCCGCCTTCTCCGAATACAGCGGAACTTGCTTCCCGTTCCAAGTTCTCGAGGAAGCGGAAGTTCCAGTGGTCCGACTTCTTCACCAAGGCGAAGACATTGTCGAGATTCTCACTCGACTCTGTAATAAACAAGCCCCCGAAGAACCAACAACCGGAATCGAGGATTCCCAGGAAGAGTTTAAACCTGCCGAAGTGATAGCAGAGCGGGAGAAGCAGACCCTGGAATCTTCAGACAGCAGTTCTTTCCACTCGGCTGAAGAAAATTCCCCCGAGAAGGAATTGACCAACGGGCACACTGCGGAAAAAGTGACTTGCGAGTCTGAAGAAAATACAACATCACCGCGTCCCGACGATCAAGTGCCAAAGAGACCGAGTGTCGAGAAGATAGTTCCGGGTAGCATAAGTCGAGGACTCTCCGAGACGGAAATGATACACGAGAGTATCGAGAGGTGCAGTTCGGTCCCACCCGAGGAGAAAATCGTGCCAGGAAGTATCGCGCGTGGCGACAATCTACCCGACAGCGAATCTGAGTCCTCGTCGAGCTCGATTAAATCCGAGCCGTCGCCGAGACGAAAGTCGGAATCGGCGGCAGAAATTCCACTGCCGACCACGCCAAAGATTTCGCACGACGAGAGGATTCTCGCGGCAGCTGTTTCCAGTGGAGAGTCACCAGTTGCGACGAGCCAAGCACCACTCACGCCCAAGACGCCTCACTCGGAGAAAATTGTCGCGGGTGTTGTGAGTCTTCAGGAGGAGGAGGAGAAGTTTCTGGCCGCCGAGGTCGATGAAGTTCTCGAGGTTCATGTGCAGGATGAGGAGGAGCATTCCTAAATACGAGGCCGTTATTCTCTAGATCTGCGAGGTAATAATGATTTTGCGAATTGACCTGGGAGTTGTAAATTACAGGCGCACTTTTTCTTTGATTCCTATATTATTATCATCCCTAAATCGAGAATTTGGTATTTTTATTTTCATGTTGGGACGTGTAACAACCAAAGATAACCGAAACTAATATCTCGATTACATTATTATTATTATTATTATTATTATTGCTGCTGCCTTTCTTCTCACTCTATACTTTTTGCCATATATCAGTTTCTCGAATATAATGCCCGGTGCATTTTGTATTAACTATTATTTATTGAAGAGAATATAGTAGAGTAAGTTTGCGAATGGCCTTAAAAGAAATTAAGGTCGTCGTCGAGGATGCTGGTTACTTTGGGCGGGTGAAAAATGAGAAAGAAAGACTCCCCCCCGTGATGACTGTTTTCTGTACTTTGATGATTATATTTTTTTAAATCAATGCGTCGTACACAGAGACAAGTGTAGATTCTTTGATGATGATTATTATTATTATTATTATTAGAAATTATTAGAGTCATTATTCTATATTCTAATTTTTGGTTAATTCTAGCTAGGGAGTAAATGAGTTGATGAGCAATGAGTTAATAATATTATAAATGTAGATTGTTATTTCAAAAAGCGTGTGGTTAAGATATGAAGTGTTTGAGAGAAATTGTTGATAAATAAACTCTAAAGAGAAAAGCGATATATTTTTTAAAATCGAAGATGATGAAGATGATACTATGTAAATTAAGTGCCATAATTGCACTTAACGTTTTGTCTATTCCGAGAGTGAGTGAGTTAAAGGCTTTGAATATTGTATGTGTAGATTATTTGTAAGTTGTGTTAAAAAGAGATAATTTTTTTCTAATAAACTTTGTAATACATATGGCGATAGTGATTTTTAACCCGGCTCATTTTATTGTAGTAGGAATTTTGTTTAAATTAACTTTATTTATTTATTTCAACGGAAAATGTAACTATTTTATTTTTTTTCTAGCAAAAAAAATGTTTTTTTTTAATTGAAAATTAATTTTTTTAACTAAATTTATCTTCCATTTATGATTAAAAAGGAACCTTTTTTAGTTTAAAATTTATTTAGTTTTTAAAAGCATTATAATTTAATTATAAAAATAATTAATTGAATTTATAAATAAATATAGATATATTATTTAAAGATTATACAATAATTTTAATATTTTTTAATATTTTAATATTTGTTTGAAAATTTAAACTATTTTTTTTTAATTTAAACTATTTTATGGAAATTTAACTATTTTTAAATCATCTATCAGATTTCTCACTATTTTGTTATAAATTTTCTATATTTTTTCTAAATTTAACTATTTTTTGAAAATTTAACTATTTTTTTGAAAATTTAACTTTTTTTTTAAATTTAACTATTTTTTTGGAAAATTAAAACTATTTTTTTAGAAAATTAAAACTATTTTTTTAAATTTAAACTATTTTGTGGAAAATGATAGTGATTTTTAACCCGGCTCATTTTATTGTAGTGGGAATTTTGTTTAAATTAACTTTATGTATTTATTTCAACGGAAAATGTAACTATTTTATTTTTTTAGTTGCAAATTAATTTTTTTAACTAAATTTATCTTCCATTTTTGATTAAAAAGGAACCTTTTTTAGTTTAAAATTTATTTAGTTTATAAAAACATTATAATTTCATTATAAAAATAATTTAATTTATAAATAAATATAGATATATTTATATTATTTAAAGATGATAAAATAATTTTAATATCTTCAATATTATGTTTTATTTAAACTTTTTAAAAAGAAATAAAAATAATTTTAATAATTAAGTTAGAAGCTTATTAAAATCTCATTATTTCTTTAAATTTAATTAATTGGAATTTTTTAATTCAATAAAATTATTAACAATAATTTACCTCTAGTTTGGTTTCAATTAATATTTAATAATTTGGAATGAATTAATTAAATAATTATAAATTTAAGTCGAAGTCGAATACTAAAATTTTTGTTTCATTCAAAAATAATTTTTTTTAAATAATTTTTTTAAAGTGCAATTTAAATGTTAAAACTGTTTACGGTAATGGAGCTATGAATCATACGAGTGTGTACAAGTGGTGTCGCGAGTTTAAAAATGGCCGTACTTCCGTGCATGACGATCAGAGGAGCGGAAGAC
>JAWWLR010000034.1:110975594-110992209 GCA_035041075.1 Acraspis erinacei
GGCCTATAAAAATAATCCTCGCTAACCGCTTAGTTATTTTATGTCGATTAATAAGAGATAAATTTAAATCTTTAACAAATATAATTTTTTTAACTGAAAAGTTTACTTTAATTTTTGTTTAAAAAATTATTTTCATTAATTGAAAATGTGTCTTGGTAGAAAATGTAGCTATTTTATTTTCGATTGAAAAACTATTTTCGTAAATTGAAAATTCGTCTTAGTTAAAAATGCATCGTTTTTGTTGATATTTCAAGTGTATAGTTGAAAATTAATTTTTTAAACTAAATTTATCTTCCATTTTTGATTAAAAATTGATCTTTTTCAGTTGAAAATTCAACTATATTTGATTCAAACGTGATCTTTTTTGTTGAAAATAATTATTTAATCAAACGGAAAATTTAACTTGCATTTTTTTTAAATTGATTTTTTAACTATTGAATTTTTGGTTGATAAATTATTTTCATTAAATGAAAATTCGTGTGTTGAGTTAAAAATTAATTTAAAAAATTTTTAATTTAACCTTAATTTTTGTTTGAAAAATGGTCTTTTTGTTGATAACTCATTTTTTTTTAAATTAAAGATGTAACTTGAACTTCTGATTAAAAAATCTTTTTCTTTAATTGAAAATTCATATTTTTAGTTAAAAATTAATTTTTGAAACTGTTTAAATTTTTGAAAATAATTTGTTTCAACCTAAAAAATTTAACTTTAATTTTTGGTTAAAAATGATTTGTTATAATTGAAAATTGGTGTTTTTTATGAGAAATTTAAGTATTTAATTTGTTTCTAAAAATGCATTCTTTAAATAAAAAATGCATGTGTTCAGTTGAAAATTGATTTTCAAACCGTAAATTTAATTTCCACTTGGTTAAAAATGGACCTTTTTAGTTGAAAATTCAATTATCTTTGGTATATTTTTTTAAAAATAATTTTTTTTCTTGCTGGTAAATTCAGTAGCTGTTTAATTTTTGTTTGCAAATTATTTTCTTTAATTGAAAATTCATCTTCTTGGTTAAAAATGTATGTGTTCAGTTAAAAATTAATTTTTTAAACCTTAAACTTAACTTCCATTTTCGTATAAAAATGTATATTTTTTAATTGAAAAAACAACCATATTGGGTTGAAAAATTGTATTTTTTGTTGGAAATAAGTTTTTTTACCTGAAAAATTAATTTTCATTTTTTATTACAAATTGATCTTTTTAACTATTTAATTTTTGGTTAATAAATTATTTTCTTTAAATAAAAATTCATGTGTTGAGTAGAAAATCAATTTAATTAACTGCAAATTGAACCTCAATTTCTGGATCAAAATTGATTTTTTCAGATTGAAAATTCATCTATTTTAGTTGGAAAATTTTCTTTTTTTGTTAAAAATAATTAATTTTTTTAAACTGAAAATTTAACTTTCATTTTTTGTTAAAAATTGATCTTTTGAATTATTTAATTTTTAATTTTAATTTGTTTTAATTTAAGTTTTGTCTTTTTTTATATAAAATGAAACTATAATTTTTGTTTGAAAATTGATCTTTTTTAGTTGAAAATTTAACTATCATTGGTATATTTGGTCTATATTTTTTTTAACAGAAACATTAACTTCAATTTTTGGCTAAAAAATTATATCCCTCAATTGAAAATTTGTCTTGTCTACATTCTGTTTTAATTTTTTTGAAATTTGAAATTATTTTATAAATGTTTTCAAAACTTTTAAGCGTCTTTTAGAATGACTCGTATTTTTCCTATAAAATTGTAGAAAAATATTCGAAAACTAAAAAAATGTTTTGAGAATTTTAAAAATCTCTTGAAATGTTTTAAAACTATTCGAAATTTTTTATTTTAAAATCACTTTCAAAAAATTCATTTGAGGTTTTTTTGGGGGGATCTTAAAAATTTTCTAATTCTCTTGAAACTTTTCAAAATGTTAAAAAAGCTTCGACAGTTTTTGTTTGAAATTTTCAAAAATCTATATTTTATTTTCAATTTTTTTAAAGCTTTACATTTCAAATCATATTTGAAATTTTTTAAGACTTCTATATCTTTTCTGAAAATTATTCGAATTTTTTCAAAAGTTTTTAAAAAATCTTTCAAAATTATAACAATTTCTTGAAAAGCATTCAGATTTTCTTTGGACAACTAAAAAATTTGTTTCTAATATTTCAAAATATGTTTAAATATTGTCTTAAAATTAAAATTTTCTTAGGAGTCAGTTAATTAATTACATTAATTTTTTGCAAAGTAATTGCCCAAAAAGATAGAATTTCAACCAAAAGGGATTTTTCAGTCAAAAATTAAGAAAATTATAACTCGACAGCAAATCAATTTTTCAAACAAAATAAAAACTTCGAATAACTATCGATTTTTTTAATATGTTTTTTTTAAAGCGTATATAAATATAGTTTACCCAGGATTAAAAAAATTTAAGTGAAGAAATAAATGTTTGTTTAATTTTCAGAAAGATTTTAAAGTTCGAAAATATTTATAATCTCATTAAAACTTCTTAAATTCCTAAAATATTTTTTTAACTGACAAAATTATTTCTAAAATTTTGGAAAATACATTTAAATTCTTCCCAGGAATCTTAAGAAATCGTTATCTTTATCATGAAACCTTTTAAGTCTTTAAAAAGCTTTGAAATTTCATTTCGAAATCTTCAAAATGTACATATTGCTTTAAATTTGTGGATTCAAATTTTTCCTAAATGTTTTTTTTTTCATTATTAAAACAAATTTTTAAATAGCCTTAAAAAATCTCCCAGATTATTTTTAGACAATATTGAAAATCTCTTGAAATTTTTAGAAATATACTTAAATAAATTATATGGTTTAGGACAAAAAATCAGTTCTAATTGCCCAGGAATCTTAAGATCTAAATCTAAAATTGCCTTAAAATTTTCCAGATATTTTTTGAGAATTTAAACAATCTTTGGATTGCTCTGTGTTTTTTTTAATATTCTGTTAAAATTATTTTTTTAAATAAAAATAATTTTTTTCTTCTAGGAATTAAAAACAAATCAATGCACTTAAAACATCTTAAAATTTTTAAAAAGCTTCTAGTTCTTTTTGTTCGAAAACCTTTAAAAATCTAGATTTTTTATTAATTTCTTGAAAACTTTTCAAATTAAATGATTCGATTGTTTCCAAAAATTATTTAAAAAGATTGAAAAAATAAAGCAACGTACAGTGTTTAACATAATAAATTAAAAAAGGTAAAAATGGAGGATATTTTATCAAAATATATATATTATCATTATATAAAGAAATATTAACATTCTTTTAAGTAAATTTTGTGATGCTTTTGAGAGCGAATAAACAGACATTTTGTAACTTCAAACATAATAAAGTAAATGTTTCGCAAAGTTTTTTTATCATTTTTTCCTAAGCTGGCTTAAAAGTGACGTCAATAATTTTATTGCCTCTACCATACAGTTAGTTAGTATATATATAGCAGTGAATACATTCAAAATTTCACAACCACAGTTCAGGAAACCAATAATCTAGGAGAAATGAAGATCGCCAGCTGGATTGTAGTTCTCACATTTGGGGTTTACCTAAATTTTGTTGGTAAGTGTAACACGATTGAACTCTCCCGATAAAACCTTTTTTTAGGCTTGCTGCTTTCTTCCAATCGAGCCTTGGACTTTGTCCGTATTTTTTATATTGGAATTTTTATGGTACTCCTACTCTTTTTTAACCTCCCTGTTACTTTTCTTACATTCATTGTCCCACCAATCTTTTGACCAATTTTTATCTCTTTTCCTTCTATTCTCTTCAATTTCTTTATGACTCCAGTAATCTTTAGTCTATTTTCATTTTTCTTACACTTTCGTTTCTTATTTCCATTAAGTGGATATCACCTCTTATCTTTTATCATCTCTATGAGTTGCTTTCCGTCGTAACCCTCGATCCACTCCATTCAAGTACATACTACATATATTACCTTTCCTTCCTTTTCTAGCATTAAAATCCCTCCTACTATTAGTATTTCTTCTTCCGCCATCTTAATAAGCTTTTCTATGTCTTTTCTCACATGTTTAATTCCTTTCCCATTTATTTTATCCTTCCATTCCGGTATGCCAATAATCTCTTTTTAGCACTTCCCTTTCTTCTAAACTGGTCCTGACTCACGTCATGATTCTAATGCTAACTCAATCAACATCCATCTGTATCAATCTCCTCTTCTTTATCAAATTGAATCCTCCGTCAAACAACGTCTATTTTTTTCTATCTTTTTCTTAGTTAATCTAAATTTCCTCCATCTATCTTTTTCTATCTAGTTTTTAATGTAAATTCACGTCTCTATCTACTACAGTAACTTCTTCTCTACCTCATCATATCCTTTATCTGTCCACGTCAATATTTTTCTATCTCTTAGTTAATATAAATTTCTATCTATCTTTTTCAATCTCCTCTTCCCTATCTCATCGTACACCTCATCCTATACTACATCTATCAACGTCTATCTGTTTCACTCTCCTCTTCTTTATCAAATTGTATCCTCCGGCTATCAATGTCTATCTTTTCTTATCTCTTTGTTAATCTAAATTTACGTCTATCTTGTTCAATCTCCTCTTCTCTATCTCATCCTATACCTCATACTATACGACATCTAGCAACATCTATCTCGTTGTCAATCTGCATTTACGTCTATCTTTTCCAATCCTCTCTTCTTTATCTCATCCCATCCTTCATCTATCTAAGTCAATATTTTTCTCTTAGTTAATATAGATTACCGTCCATCTGTTCCTATGTATTTTTCAATCTAAATTCACGTCTATCTACTTCAAAAAACTCTTCTCTATCTCATCCAAACTTTATCTATCCACGTCAATTTTTTTCTATCTCTTATTTAATCTGAATATCGGCTTATTTTTTCTATCTCTTTGTTAATCTAAATTCACGTCTATTTTTACAATCCTCTCTTCTCTATATTATCCTATCCTTCATCTATCCTCTCTTCTATCTCATCCTATATTACATATTTCAAAGTCTATCTTTTTCAATCTAAATTCACTTCTACAGTTTTTCAATAGCCTCTTCTATATCTCATTATATCCTTGATCTATCTACATCAATATTTTTATCTCTCTCTGTCACTAAATTCCGATCTGTCTTTTTCAATCCCCTCTCCTCTATCTCGTCCTACAAAAGGTCTTCTAACCTTCTCTATCTCATCCTATCATTTCTTTATCCACATCGTTATTTTTATCTGTCTCACAATTAATCTAAATTTCCCTCTAATTTATTTTATTGCGTCTTTCCTATCTTATCGCATCAAACATTTATCAACATCTATATTTTTCTATCTATTTTCCGATCTAAATTCACCTCTACAATTGTTCAATACCCTCTTCCTCATTTAACAATATCCTTCATCTATCCTCGCGAATATATTTCTACTTCTCTGTCAATATAGATTCCCTTCTATCTTTTTCAATCTCTTCTTCTCTATCTCACTCTGTCCTCGTCTTATACTAAATCTATAAATATCTATCTTTTTCCATCTACCCTCTCCTCTATCTCATCCTATCCTTTATCTATCCACGCCCATATTTTTCTATCTCTTAATTAATCTAAATTGCCGTCTACTGTTTTCAATCCTCCCTTCCCTATCTCATCCTATACCTTATTCTATACTACATTTATCAACGTCCATCTATTTCAATTTCCTCTTCTCTGCCTGATTGTATCTTGTGTTTAACAGCATCTTTTTTTTCTATATATTTTTTTGTTAATTTAAATGCACGTCTATCTTTTTCAATCTCCTCTTCCCTATCTCGTCGTACATCCTATACTACATCTATCAACGTCTATCTGTTTCACTCTCCTCTTTTTTATCAAATTGTATCCTCCGGTATCTCATCTTAACCTTTGTCTACCCAAATCAATAGTATTCTATCTCTCTGTCAATACAAACTCCTGTCTATCTTTTTCAATCTCCTCTTCTCTATCTCAGCTTATACTACATCTATCAACATCAAACTAAATTTCAAACTAAATTTTCAAACTAAATTCACGTCTATCTACTTCAACAATCTCTTCTCTATCTCATCCTACCCTTTATATATACACGTCAATATTTTTCGTTCTCTTAGTTAATCTAAATTTCGGTCTATCTTTTTCAATATCCTCTCCTCCATATCATCGTATCATAAATCTATTAACGTTTATCTTTTCCATCTTTCCGTCAATCTAAGTTCCCGTCTCTTTTTTTTAACCTCCTTTTCTCTATCTCACTATATACCTCCTATACTACATCAATCAACGGACATTTGTTTCAATATGTTCTAACTTATCACATTGTATCGTCCGGCTATCAATGTCTATCGTTTTTTGATCTCTTTGTTAATCTAAATTAACGTCTATCTTGTTCAATCTACATTCTAACCTTTGTTTGCCCACGTCATTATTTTTCTTTCTCTCTGTTAATATAAATTCCCGTCTATCTTTTGCAATCCTCTCTTCTTCATCGCATCCCATCCTTTATCCATCCAAGTCAATACCTATCTCATCCTATACCTCTTACTATACTACATCTTGAGTAGCGAAGCAAGCCATGTAAATGAACTACATCTATTAACATCTATCTTTTTCGATCTGTTTTTGTCAATCTAAATTCACGTCAATCTACCTCAATAATCTCTTCTCTGTCTCGCCCCACCCTTTATCTATCCTCGTCGATATTTTTCTATCTCTTAGTTAATCTAAATTTCGGTCTATCTTTTTCAATCTCCTCTGCTCCATCTCATCGCATCATACATCTATCAAAGTTTATCTTTTCCATCTTTCCGTCAATCTAAGTTCCCGTCTCTTTTTCTATATCTCAACCTATACCTCATCCTATACTACATCTATCAGCGGCCATCTATTTCAATCTCTTCTTCCTTATCACATTTTGTCGTGCGGCTATCAATGTCTATCCTATTTAATTACTTTGTTAATCTGAATTTACGTCTATCTTTTGTAAGCCTCTCTTCTCTATCTCATCCAATCTTTATCTGTCCAAGTCAATATTTTTCTATCTCTTATTTTATCTGAATATCGGTCTATCTTTTTCTATCTCTTGGTTAATCTAAATTCACGTCTATTTTTTCAATCCTCTCTTCTCTATCTTATCCTATCCTTCATCTATCCATGTCAATCTTCTTCTATCTCTATCCATTTAATTTCCCGTTTATATTTTTAATCTCCCATTTTCTATCTCATCCTATATTACATATCTCAAAGTCGATCTTTTTCAATCTAAATTCACTTCTAGAATTTTTCAATACCCTCTTCTATATCTCATTATATCCTTGATCTATCTACATCAATATTTTTATCTCTGTCACTAAATTCCGATCTGTCCTCTTCAATCCCCTCTCCTCTATCTCATCCTATAACAGATCTTCCAACGTTTATATTTTTCTATCTTTTTTCCCAATTTAACTTACTCCTGTCCTTTTTAACCTTCTCTATCTCATCATATAATATTTTTATCCACCTCGTTATTTTTATCTATCTCTAAATTAATCTAAATTTCCCTCTAATTTATTTTATTTCATCTTTCCTATCTTATCGCATCAAACATTTACCAACGGCTATATTTTTTTCTATTTATTTTCTGATCTAAATTCACCTCTAGAATTTTTCAATAGCCTCTTCCTCATTTAATCATATCCTTCATCTATCCTCGCGAATATATTTCTACTTCTCTGTCAATATAGATTCCCTTCTATCTTTTTCAATCTCTTCTCTATCTCACTCTATCCTCATCTTATACCAAATCTATAAATATCTATCTTTTTCCTCCTACCCTCTCCTCTATCTCATCCTATCCTTTATCTATCAACGCCCATATTTTTGTATATCTTAATTAGTCTAAATTTTCGTATACTGTTTTCAATCCTCTGTTCCCTATCTCATCCTATACCTCATTCTATACTACATCTGTCCAGGTCTATCTGTATCAACTTCTTCGTCTTTATCAAATTGTATCCTCCGTCTAGACAAGTCTATCTTTTCCTGTCTCTTTGTTAATCTAAATTCATGTCTATCTTTTTCAATACCCTCTTCTTCATCTCATCATATCCTTGATGTGTCCATGTCAATCTTTTCCTATCTCTATTAATTTAAATTCCCGTCTATATTTTTCAATATCCTCTTTTCTATCTCAACCTATACTATGTCTATCAACAACTATATTTTTCTATCGATCCTCTTCTTTTTCTTTATCATTTCCATCCTTTATCTTTCCAAGTCAATATTTTCCTATGTCTAAGTAATCTAAATTTCCGTCTATCCTTTTCAATCTCCTCTTCTCTATCTCATCCAATACTTCATCTATTAACTTATATCTTTTTCTATATATCTTTTAAAAGAAATGTACGTCGTCCTTTCCAACCCTCTCTTCTCTATCCCATCCTATCCTTTATCTATCCACGTCATCCTGAAGCTTTTCCCGCTAGGTGGCTGACGATCAAAGTAACCAACAAGTGAAACCAGTCTTCGGACCTATCCCCCAATTCCTATCTTTTTCAATCTTGCCAGCAGGGCCTCCAAAAAAAGACCTTAATGTAATTAATGGACGCTACCTTGTTACATAATTAAATAACGCTTTTTGAAATTTCGTAGGTTGTTTTTCAGGATGGGAACCTGTGCATACACATGGCTACGACGTGTTAGTTAAAAGAGATCCTGTAAGCGGCGGTGTGGCCGATATTAGGCTTGAAGATGGCCAGCCGCCATTTCCAATTCCCGAAATCAGGCACGGGAAGATTAAGCTTATACTCGATATTCCTCAGCGAATGCAATTTGTTGCGATATTTGATCCTACTGATGAATTTTGGATTGCAGTTGCCCCTTTGTCTGCAAATGTCGTACCTTTGGAAGAGTTAGAGCACAGGCAGGGGGTTATCCCTCGTCGCCGATTTGCACCTTAAGACCACGTGGCGAGTGGGTCACGTGACCAGATTCCTACCTTACCAAAACATTTTTTTATTTTATTTCCTAATTTATTTTCACACGAAGTTCCACATTCAGTTGAAAATTTGGGATACTAAATAAGAACCATTAAGAAAGGTGGGCCTGGTCCTAAATTTTTATTATTATGAAAAAAGTTTTTTTTTGCAAATAATTTTTTTCATAATTATTAAAATTTAGGACCAGACCCATCTTTCTTAGTGCCTTTTATTTATCATACCACATTTTTAACTCGATGTTGCGCTTTGTGTGAAAATAAGTTAGGAAATAAAAGAAGTGTCGGTAAGGTAGGAATCTTGTCACGTGATCTACTGTTCACATAACCTTAATATTTTTAAACACAAAGAAAACATAACCTTAAAACCTTAAAAACCTTAAAAACTGTCGCAACTCACTGCATACAAAAATCGGTCCTAATCTTCTAATCTTGCTTCTCTGGATAATTTATTTTATTGCCAGAGATTTCATTAAATTTAAATATCGCCCTTTTTATGTATGATCCTTTAAATAAACAATAAACAATGCTTATGTGAAATTGTGTAACATAGGTTTGCTGAAAAACGATAGTGAATTTTCACCGGCGTTTTCGAATAAGTTATTAACGCGCTAAGCTCGGAAAAGGTTTTCTGCAGTTTTCCTCTCCCTTGACCAAACACATATTAAGCAACTGAAAGCGTTTCAATTAAAAATCCAGCTGCAGATGGATTTCCTATGTGTAAATTGAATAGCAAATACGAATGTACAATTGGTAAATAAAATTATGTTTATCAATGAAGTAGTAATATCCATGAAAGTCAATTAATTACCCGTCTTTGAGATTTTAAGCCAACTTGTGCGTGAAAACTATTTTTAATTTTAGTCTCGGGCCTGTATAATATATATGATGACAAGTTTATTTCTAACTTATTCATTTTAGTGAAATAAGAAATTTTTTAAATATATTTTCTTTATTTTTGGGGTTTACATTTGTAGTAGCATTTTTCAATTTTTTTATTAGGAAAATAGTTTTAATAGGTAAAGAAGTTATATTATTTTTTCATTCACCATTTTTCGATGTTTCAGAATTATTTTCATCTTCGATTTGGGATTGTTTGGATTTCAGGATGCCTCCCTTGCGTTTTCGAAGTTTCAAAACTGGAAAAAAAGAATAAGAGTTTTTTACTGTAGAAGCCATTAATTTATTTTAATTATTATTTGTTAATTCATTTTTGGGACAAAAAATTGTTAACAAAAAATTAAAATATGTAATGTATGTATTAAAGTTTGCAACCTTTCAAATTTAATTGGCTTTGCCAAAAAATTAAGTTTTTTATAATGTAAAAACAATCATTTTTTCCATTTTTGTTGTTCCCAAAAAACGTGTGAAATTTTCGAAGGAACTTTCAGATTAAAAAAAAATTTATTTAAATAGATTTGTACTTGTATTTTCTTTAAAATGAGCCCACGAACACATTTTTCTAATGAGCCGTTTTAAAGTTATGATATTAAAAAAAAAAACCACTTTCAACGCTGAAAATCTCGGAATCTATGGCTTATAGAAAAAACTGTAAAGAGAAAAAATGTTTGTTTTTGCATTTGGAATAAGTTTTTGCTAAGAAAAAATACTGGTGGGAACAAGATTTTTTCTTAATTTTTTACCATTTTTTAAATTAATTATTTTGAAAATTGTTGAATTTTGGATAAAATATTTTAATTAACATACAAATACAATGGAAACAATTTTATTTAAATGTAAAATTTTCCGCTCTATCGATTTCCAATGTCATAAAGGGGGGATTCTTTTGCAAAAAATGTTGACCTAGAAATTTCCTTTAAGTTCATCTTCAAAGTCAAATTAAAGGTCACTATTGATTGCGCCTTGTTGAAACAAATAACTTCCATTGGTATGAAATTTTGTCAAAAGCTGCTGCCCTTCGGGCCCTGTTGAACTCTTAATGACCCTAGAGTGACCTTCAAGGTCAAATTAAACCTATGGCCTTAATACATATTTGAATGTTAAATTTTGCGCTCAATTGATTTCCGATGTCAAAAAAGGGGGTTTCCATTTAAACAAACAGTTGACCTTGAAATGACCCTTCAGGTCATCGTCAAGGTGCAATTAAAGGTCACCATTGAATGCGCCTTATTAAAACAAATAACTTAAATTGATATTATTCTTTTTCAAAGACTGCTGCTTTCATATGTGTTCGGACCTTATTCAAGTTTTAATTGCCCTAGAATGACCTTCGAGGTCAAATAAAACCCATAACGTGAAATTTTCCGCTGAATCGATTTCCGATGTCAAAAAAGGGGATTTCGAATCATAAAAAAATGTGACCTTGAAATGACGTTTAAAGTCATCGTCAATATAAAATTGAAGGTCACCATTGAATTGCTCGTTAAAAGTTACCTAAAGAATGGCCTTGACCACAATGACAAATATTTTACTTGAGGAAATATTCAGGGGGGCTGGAACTTTTTGGACACCCTGTATATTTCCACGTGGAAATCCACGTAAATATTTTACGTGGAAATCCACCAAAATGTTTAGCGTAACGTAATATTTCTAACTTAAATAACGTAAGTAACGTAAGTAACGTAAGTACTTGTTCTTTTAGCGGAAGTTACATCTTTTTGACCATCTTGCTTGAACTGATCTTCCCTTTGTTTTGCAAACATTTCTTGAGCAACGGAAATTTCATCCTCCAAATAGGAATTAATTGGCCCACGGCACCATCTACAGCCACCAAGGCGAGAAATAGTAGATTTGACAGAAGATTTGTGCGTTCCAGATCTTGGAATATATTTTGTCACAAAAATGTCCTTTACGCGGAATTTCAAATCTGGACCGCCTCCATGCAACACTACGCTAGTCAAAGACGATGCGAAAGGTGGTTTCCGTTGATTATATCTGGTGCCTGAATCCGGTGAATTTTCATCACAACAAAATCCGAATGGCTTTTTAAGCTTCACTTGATTATTTTTTTGCTTATCACTCTTGAGCGGCTCTTTTTTCGTCACCATGGAAATTTTGGACAATTTATTTCGTTTGATGTCCGTTTTGAAGTTTAAAAGCCGGATACTCGTATAAATATTCAGTGTACCGCACTAATCAAAATCACGATCTATTTGTTCAAGTCAATTGACGTGTTTTACCCTGTTCCAATCATTTCTTTCCTAAGAATTAAGATTTGAAACAAAATATATTTTTAACCAAATAATTAAAACCATTAAATAAAAAACAAAAATGAACCTTCAACAAAAAATTGAATATTTAACAAAGTAGTTTAATTTTTTACCTAGACAGTTGAATTTCTAGGAAAAAAAGAAGAATTCTTGATCAAATACCAAACAAGAACAATGAACTTGAAACCAAAATCCGTTGAATTTTCAACCAAAATGATGATTTTTTAAGAAAATAATTCATATTTTCCTTTATCAAAATAGATTCTTTTCGTCAAAAAAACTTTTTTTCAACCAAACAGTTGAATTTTATGCCAAAAATACGACTTTTTAACAAGTTGATAAATTTCTTAAAAAATAATTAAATTTTCATACAAATAATAACATTTCTAACCAAAAAAGGTACATTACTGACAAAATAGTTGGATCTTCAATCAAAACAGATTAATTTTCAACAAGAAATTGTTTTTCTAAACAAATAATTCAATATACAAGAAACAAGATTACTTTTTAACCAAATGCTTGATTTTTCAACGAAATAATTAATTTTTCATACAAATAAATAGAAATAGATTAATTCTCAAGAAAAATGTTGATTTTTTAACGAAAAAGTTCAATTCAGACCAAACAGATGACTTTACAACAAAATGTTTTTCTTAACAAATAGTTGAATTCTCATGACAAAAATATGGCTTTTAAATAAAACTATTAAAATTTTAAAAAATATTAATTTTTTTTACAAATAATACAACATAAAAGACTAATTTTTAACAAAATTGTTGAATCCTCAATCAAAACAGATTAATTTTCAATATGAAATTGTTTTTCTAAAGAAATAGTTAAATTTCCAACAAAAAAGAGGAATTTTAAACCAAATGGTTGATTTTCAACAAAATAATTAAATTTTTATACAAATAGTACAAGTTTTAACCAAAAAGATGATTTTTTAACAAACTTTTTTTTTAATCGATCAGTCGAATTTTATAGAAAAATATGACTATTGAATAAAATTATGATATTAAAAAAAAATAATTAAATTTTTTATTCAAATAATACAATTTGTGACCAAAAAAGAATAATCTTTAACAACATAGTTTATTATTAAATATAATATAACTAGTATAAATATAATTCTTTACTTATTAAAATAGTTTACGCAATAAAAACAGGTTCCCTTTCAACAAGAAATTGTTTTTCTAATAAAATAGTTAAATTTGTAACAAAAAAAGAGAACTTTTTAAAAAAAAATTTCGATTTTTTAACGAAATAATGTAATAAATAAAATATAAAATATGAATATAATTTTAAAGAAAGTTCAACCAAATAATTAAATTCTCAAGAAAAATATGACTTGATCAAAATAATTAAATCTTTAAAAAATAATTAAATTTGCATACAAATAATACAACAAAATGACTAATTTAAAAAAAATTGTTGAATCCTCAATCAAAAAGTTTAATTTTCAACAAGAAATTGTTTTTCTAAATAAATAGCTAATTTTACATCAACAAAAAAAACTACTTGTTAACAAAATTTTTGATTTTTCAACATAAAAATATTGAGTTTTTTCAACAAAATAATTCAATTTTCAACCAAAAAATTGTCTTTTGAACAAAATTGTTAAATTTTAAAGTGATAGTTAAATTTTCATTAAAATCATACAATTTCTAACCGAAAAAGATGATTTTTCAGCCAAATTTTTTTGTCAACCAAATAGATGAATTTTCCAGAAAAAAATATGACTTTTGAAGAAAATTATTAAATTTTGTATACAAATAATAGAATTTCTAATTAAAAAAGAATATTTTGTAATAAAATAGTTGAAATCTCAATCCAGGCAGATTAATATTCAATAAGAAATTATTTTTCTTAACAAATAGTTAAAAAGTTATATTAATTTTCAACCAAATTTTGAATAAAAAAATATGACAAATAATACAGGTTTTAACCAAAAATATGATTTTCCACCAAATTTTTTTCTTGGAATAAAATTATTAAATTTAAAAAAAATGATTATATTTTTTATAAAAATATTACGATTTCTAACTGAAAAAATCGAATTTTTTACAAAATAGTTGAATCCCCAATCAAAACAGATAAATATTCAGCAGGAAATGGTTTTCTAAACAAATAATTAAATTTACAACAAAAAAGATAACTTTGGATAAAAATTGTTTAGTTTTCAACAAAACAATTAAATTTTCATACAAATTATACAATTTTACGAAAAAGGGCGAACTTTCAACAAAATTGTGAAATTCTCAATCCAAATGGATTTATTTTCAATATAAAATTTTTTTAAACTAAATTGTTTAATTCTCAACCAAAAAAGATGAAATTATTTCAAAATTGTTGAACATTTAACCAAATAATGTAATTTTCATACAAATAATACCATATTTAACTAAAAACAAGAAATTTTCAAAAAATAATTCAATTTTCATAAAAATAATACAAATTCTTTAAGAAAGATGAATTTTCAACCAAACATTTTTTTTAACCAACTAGTTACATTTTCAAACTAGAGAGATTTCTTTTTATCAAACCAAAAAGTATTAATTCTGTACCAAAAAGATAATAGTAGCCTATTCAACTCCTTTGACGTCCGTTTTTAAATTTGAAAGCCGGAAACACGATACATATCTATTGAAGGTACCACGCTGATCAAAATCAAGATCTATTTTCTTCAAGTCAAGTTCAAGCGACGTAGAAGGTTGACGTGTTTACCCTTTTGTCTTTGCCCTTTTCCAACAATTTCTTCCGAAAAATTATAATTTTGAAGTATTTTCAGGATATCCAGTAATATAGATGGAGATTCCAGGCGCGGCGCAATTCGTCCCAAGCGTGATTGGTAAATTTGGTACGACAGTGATGTGCAAAAGTTGAGAAATTTGTAGGTTAGGAACCGGGTTGTGAATGTTGTCGGTGTTGTGAAGTGTTCTCGTGAATGAAAATATACGTATTTCAGCGAAAAACAGAATGCGTGAGGAAAGATTCGATTTTTCAGAAAACAAATGAAAGTATGAACTCTTCCGCCCTTTCCCCATCTACTTTGAGTTCCTCATCAGGACAAAGAACACCGGAACCAGAGGACTCTGAATTAAATTCGAGTGGTGCTCAGACAACCAAAATCCTCAACCACGTCAATTCGGAATTACAAGTCCAGAAACATCAAAAACGAGCTAGTCGAGAATTGCATTTGAAACGTGTGCAATCTTTGCGGAAGGAACTGGAATACCTTAAGGCAACTGAGTGGAAGTATCAGCCAATTGATCGGTGAGGTATACGTCAGGTATAAATTTATTTTTCTTTTCTGTTCTTATTATTCTAATATATTTTGTTTTTTAAATATTTAATTATTTAGTTTAAATCCTAAAGAATACATGCTCAACAAAATTTTTTTTTCAATCACAGAGATGAATTTTCAATCAAAATTATGAATCTTCAAACAAAACAATTAATTTTTAACAATAGAGTTTGATTTGAAATGTTGAATATTTGTCTTTGTTGAAAATTAATCTATTTTAGTTTTATCTGTATGAAAATTTAATTATTTTCTTAAAAAATCAACTATTTTGTTAAAAAGTAATCTTTTTTTGTTGTAAATTTAACAAGTTTTTAGAAAAAGAATTTCTTGTTGAAAATTAAGCTGTTTTGATTAAGAATTTTACTAATTTGTCAAAAGTTAGTCTTTTTTGGTTTAATTTTTTTATATTTAACTATTTTTTCAAAAGTCTTATTTTTTCGTTCAAAATTCAACTACTTCGTTAAAACAATTTTTTCTTTTTGAAAAATTCGTCGTTTTAGTTTAAAATTGTATTATTTTGTGGAGATTTCATCTTTTCTGGTTAAAATTTCAACTGCTTGGTTCAAAAAAATACTTTGTTAAACAAATTTTTTGTTGAGAATTCATTTTTTTAATTGAAAAATTAAATTTTATTGGTAGTAAATTCAAATATTTGGTTGAAAAATGAGATATTTTGTTGAAACTTTGTTTGTTAGTTAAAAATCAATGATTTAAACTGAAAATCTAACTGTTCCAGTTAAATATTTCAACATTTTGTTTGAAAAATTATATTTTTTATGGGAAAATTCATATTTTTTTTATAGAATTTAATCTTTTTAATTGTCAACTCATTTAATATTGTTATAGATTTATCTTTTTAGTTGCAAAATCATCTATTTCAGTTAAAGATTCTTCATTATAGCTGCAAATTCATCAGTTTGGTTGAAAATTAATTTTCTTAAAAGAAAATTGTACTACTCCATTTTTTTGTAGAAAATTGATATTTTTTCGTTAAAAATTCAATTATTTGGTTGAATATTTGTCTTTTTTTAGTTACGAATTCAACTATTTTGTTGGAAAATCATCTTTTTGGTAGAAAATTAATCTTCTTGTTTGAAAACTCATATTTTTGTATAAAATTCAAGTATTCCAGTTAAATAATTATAATCTTAGTTAAAAATTTGTTCTTTTTAGTAGAACATTCATCACTT
>JAWWLR010000034.1:111055146-111068025 GCA_035041075.1 Acraspis erinacei
ATTTCAAGAGATATTTCGAATTTTTAAAAAGATTTAAAATTAATTTAGAACTTAAAATGATATCAAATAATGTAAACTAAGTGTTCTTTCTGTTTGAAAATTAATTTCTTTGTTTGAAAATTAATATTTTTTGATAGAAATTTAATCTTATTGGTTGAAAAATCATATTTTTTTGGTTAAAAATACAACTGCTTGGTTGAACATTAATTTGTTTTAGTTTAGGATTGATGGTTTTTTCTTCAATAACTCGTTTTCCCCGATTTTAGTTGAATACTCGTTGCTTTTTTGGTTAAAAATTATTTCTTTAACTGATAATTTAACTATATTGTTAAAAATTTATATCAAAATTCAACTATTTAGTTACAAAATTTTAGAAACGAGTAAAATATTAACTGAAAATTCATGAAAAAGAATGTGACTACCATCACATCCACTGTTCGACCTACTTAATAAAAAATTGGTATTATTTGTTAAAAAATTAATCTTCTTGGTTTAAAATTTATGTCTTTTTTGAGAATTAATTTTTTTAATAGAAAATTAAGAAAATTGGTGTATTTTGTTTAAATTTCGTCTTTGTGGTAGAAAATAATTTATTTTTTTGTTTGTTAAAAATGCAACTCTTTAGTTACTTAGTTTAAATTAAAATATTTTTTTGATGAAATATCAACTTCTTGGTTGATATTTTAACTACTTTAGTAAAAGTTCTTTTTTTTGCAGATTTAGAATTTTAGTACAAAACCAGTTTGTTTTTGGTTAAAAAATTAATTTCTCTTAACTGAAAATCTATGTATGGGGTTGAAAATTCAACTGATAAGGCTGAAAATTAACTTTTCTATTAAAAATTCATAGAAAATTGAAAATTTGCGTAAAAAATATTGTTTTTTTTTTAAATTGAAAATTGCTTCTCTCACATGAAAATTTAATTACTCAATTTTTTATTAAAAATTGACGTTTTTTAGTTTAAAGATCGATATATTTGGTTGAAAATTTATTTTTGTAGAAAATTAATCTTATGGGATGAAAATTGAACTACTTCGTTGCAACTTTCCTTTCTTGAGATAAAAAATTATATTTTTTAATTGAAAATTTATCTATATTTTAGAAAATTCAACGGTTTTGTAAAATATTTGATATTTTTATTGAAGATTAATTTTTTTAAATGAAAATCGAACCTTTTTGTAAGTAAATAATTTTCTTCGCTGAAAATGCAACTATTTGGTCAAAATGTTATGTATATTCTTAAGAATTCGTTTTTTTTTTTGTATTAAATTAATTGCACCCCACTTTTTTCTTTATGAACTAAAAAATCTTGCTTTATTGAGGATTCAAGTATTTTGTTTTCAATTTTTAATTTGTATGTTAATCGTTTGAAAATTTAGACGCTTTCAATAAAAAAAAATCCGCGATATTCAGTTTTCGCATGAAACTAATCCCTCCTCGTTTAGATGAGATTGTAAAAATACATAATGAATAATTAATTTTGAATTTCTATTTCTTGGAAAAACCAACTTATGGCACTATAAAATTAGAAAAAAAATAGAAGAAACCTTTAAAGTTTGAAAGCATTAACACTTGAAGTCTCCTTAAGCTTATAAGTCTGAAATTATTAAGCCGCTAAGATTACAAAAGCACATTAAACAGAAAAATATGCTTGAAATTTGAGGTTAGGTTGTCACCGACTTACCGCAGGAACCTCCAAATCGGGATATAGCTGTTTCCTAATATCAATGGCATAATCAATCATGTTAGTTTTGCTAAGAATGTCCAGCTTGACCTGGAGCAGCTCATTTTCATCGTAAATCTGGAAAAAACATTTTTATTCCATAACCAAAGTGCCACATGGAAGCATACAGTAATGCGAAAATGTCAAACTGCGTACCTCTTTTGCAGACAAAAATTCCAAAAGAGGAAACACTAAATGTCGATCTAGATTTTGCCCTATCCGGAATGTCAAGTCAAAATTAGCCATTTTACACGGTAAAAGCCACTTTTTACTATTTTATTTAACAACCCGCTCTTCTCAAAATTTTTGGAGAAGACTAAAGAGAGGCAGACTAAAGTTGACTGCAGTCACGCTGGAACAAAGTTAGTTAGGCTTACCAGCCGATAGGTGGCCCTACCTGCTTTATTCAATGTCCCGCGAAAATTCAAACTGTTTAAATTGAAAAGAAATTGTATATACAAATTAATAATCAAAGTTTATAGTTTATTCACGAAAATAATTAAACTATAAGTCTTTTAGTTTGAAAAGTAAAAAATTAATATTTTTAATTACTGGTCCGTTTTTCTTGCGCACTTCTGAATTTCACAAATTTGAATTTTTAACTGAATTACAAATATTTAATTATGTATATTATAATTATACATAATTATAGTTATGTATACATTAAACAATGATGAATTTTTACCACAAAAGAAATATGTATATATTTTAAACCAAAAATATGAACTTTAAACAAAGAATTGAATTTGCAATCAAAAAGAATAATATTCTACCAAGAAAATACGAACTTTCTATAAAATACATAAATTTGTAAACACATAGTTAAATCTTCAACTAAAAAAGATACAATTTCAGTAAAAAATAGAATGATTAAATTTTTAGTACAAAAAAAAAAAAAATTTCAAACAAAAAAAGACGAATTATCAAACAAATGATTTTCTACACAAAAAAAAAGAATTTTTAACTAAAAAAAAATTATTTTCAACAAAGAATGGTATAGATAAATTTTCAATTAAAAAAGAAAATGAAAAAAGTATATTTATTTAACACAGTAGCAGAATTCAATTGAATTTTTAAATAATAAATATATATTATAAAATTTTAAACTAAAAAAGATAAATTTTATCTAAAAATGGAAATGAAATTTCCACAAAAATAGATAAATTTTCAAACAAGAAAATATTGTTTTACCAAAAAAGATAAATTTTTAATCATATCTTTGAATTTTTACATAAAAAATATCAATTTTTAAGTAAAAAAATATCAATTTTTAAGTAAAAAAAACTAATTAAAAAAAATTGTTAAATTTTCAACGAAAGAAATATGTTTTAAACCAAAAAGATTAATTTTTTATCGACCACATTCATTTCCAGCCAAAAATGGAATAGTTATTAAATTTTCATTTAAACAATTTAAAAAAGACGAATCTTTCCAAAAATAGGTAGATTTTTATCCACCAAAGACAAATCTTTAACAAACCAATTAATTTTCAACTAAAAAATATGTATTTATAGTTAAAAAGAAAAGTTTCAGCAAAATAATTAAAATTTAAAAAAAATGAATTCTACCAAAAAAGATGATTCTTCTACAAAAAATATGAATTTCAAATCACATACTTGAATTTCCAACTAAAAAGATAATATTTTAACCGAAAATGAAATAATTAATCTTTCGAAAAAAATGTCAAAACAAAAATTTAACAAGATATATAAATTTTCATTCTAAAAGATGGATTTCAAAACAAATAATTTTTTTACTAAAAAACGAATTTTCAACGAAAAAAACACGTTTTTTAAAAACAAAAAAACTAATTTTTAAACTATAAATGAAAAAGGTTCAAGCCAAAGAATAACTAATTTAAGAAGATAGTAAATGTTCACAAAAAAAGTTAAATTTTCAAACAAACCGAGGAATCTTTGACCATAAATGTATTTGTACATTATTTTTTATTTTTCAAACGCTCCTTAATTAAATAATAAAATGAATAAAAAGAATTGGAACCATTTCATTATGAATTAAATAGCTTTTTGAAAATAAGAAAATAATAATAAAGAAAATAATATAAAAAGAAATTAAGTGTCGCTTGGCCCTCAGCGTGCAGACATCTTGTAAGCTGACGTCACCACATGAAATATCCTGTTTAGACGTGGTGGGAGACAGTTTGAGAGAGCGAAATTCGAATTCAAATTGCTTGGAGTAATGTTTTTATAGAAAATTATCAAAAATCAGTCAAAAAAAATATTAAGCATCAATTATGGCTCAATGGAAAGTTGAAATTCAAAGTGGGAAATAATTTCGAGAACGAAAAAGAAACATTTTTTTAGAGAAGTTTTAAGCCGTTTGAAATTATAGGAAAAGATGTTCCTTACCTACTGTTGGTCAAGACACATCTTCCTACTAAATCTTTAACTTCCTCTTTAATAAAGCATCATAATTTCGCATAAAATCTTTTTATGAAGCCACAGTCCACATTTCATATTTTGTTTCGCTCCTTTCTACAATTTTCTTTAAAAAACGTTACTTTGCTCAATTTGAGTTTGAATTTCGCGGTCACGGATGTAAGTTCGCTAGCGCCTCCTAGTGAGCGGCAATAGCCTCCTAGTGAGGCCTAATCATGACTTCTTGTCTCATTCATCAGCTTGGCTTTAACAAAGTTTTTTTATTACAATCAGTCCTTGTGATTATAAAATTTTTTCACAAATGTGTAAATCAAAAAAAGTGCGCGGTTAACGCATGTAAAGCGTGAATTTAAGACCGATAATAATCGAATCATAAATCACGCTTGGAAAGTAGAAAGTGAGGTTAGTTTGGTGAAACCGCGCACAAAAGTTTATTATAATGTGAGTAATTTCTGTTGTTATGAATAGTTTTTCACGTTTTAAAATAAATCATAACGTTTTTACTATCCTTGTTTGTAATATATCTCGTCCCTTTTTATTATTAGAGAGTTAAAACAACTATATATCTATAGCGAAATAAAATAACGCGATGTATATTTTTTTCTCGCATTTCCCTCCGTTTTTTTATATTTATTTACTATTATAATCATCAAAGTGCAGCAAGATTTTTAGACCACGAGATACTCGAGATAGATTATTTCGCAGGACTTTTAATTAATTAATTCGGAAATTTCAATATTTGTGCTGCCTTTGTATCTTTGAATGAATGTGTCAAAATCGTGTCGTTTATATTCGTCTATATTGTTGTATATGTGGTAAATACAGTAAATATGATAAAAAATTAATTTATAATTGCTCTGCTTTTATTATTTCCAGAGCTTCTACTTTTCGAGAAATTTAAAACAATAAAAATCAACTTTGCTCTTTTTACGTAAAGTTAGAAAGAAAAAAACGCCATGCGCGCGATTATTATTTTATTAGTGAACAGGAAATTGTTTGAATCAATATTACGCTAAATGATGATGAAGGTCAATATTTTATATGATTTTTGAAAATTAATATCCTCAAATTAAAATCATTTAAGGTGGTAAATTTCATTTTTGAAGTCTTAGTGCTTTATTCTTCAAAGCTTCAAAGTAACGAAAGTAACCGATTTCCTGTGAAAAATTGTAACATAACCTAAAATTGTTATAAAAATTGAAAATCTTTGAAAACCAAAGATTTCTGTTTAAAAATAGGTTGCGGCTTGCTCTGATAAAGTAATTTTTACGGCCGGCCGTACCGATAGCCATACCCTTGAAAATATCGATTTCCGGCATAAAGTGCCAACATAACCTGAAATTGTACAGAAATTGTGAATGTATAGAGTGAAATTTAATAATTTTAACAGCCTGTAATAAAGTATTTTCTTACGAAAAAAACTATCATAATATTTAAAAAATTATTCAGTATTTTATACCTTTGGAATAAGATTTTTTAAAATAAAAATTTATATTTCTGACGAAAAGCACTATTATTATCCAAAATTGTTCCGCAAATTGTAAAAAAAAAATATATTATTTCAAAATTTTAAATCTTGTTTAAAAACCTAAAATTGTTCTAAAAATGTAAATTATTTTAGAAATATAATGATTTTTTAATACAAATTTTAAGTTCTGACGAAAAGCACTATTATAATCCGAAATTTTTGTAAATCATAAATGTTATTATTTAAAATAAAGATCTTTGGATTTAAATCTAATGTTATTTTTTTAAAGATTCCAAAGAATTTTAAGAGATTTCCAAAATTTCAAGAATTCGTTTGAAATTAATCGCTTTTTAAATTAGAAGTTTAATTATTTACATTTAAAGTCTATAAACCAATCATTATTTTATGTCATTAAATCAAGTCTTCAAATCAATAATTGTTTAATTGTTATTTATACATAAGAATACAAAAATCTCTTGTTATTTAAAAAATTGTTTATTTTTGAAAATTTGATTTATAATTGCTAATTTTAAGTAAACAGTCAAATATTGCTAAACATTGAAAAAAATCTTGAAATTAAAAGGATTTGAAGTAAAAATTTGTTGATCAAAAACAATTTTATTTTATCAACTGTAAGTATAAATAAATGATTTTTAAAATATACATAGAAAGCTTGGACGCGTTACAATTTTAATTGTTTTATTAAAAAAAAAAACGTTTAATTTGTAAGTGAAATTAATGAATTTTGAGGTATAATTAACAATTTAAAATTCATTATATCTAGGAAAAATTGGTCTAATTTTAACAGATATTAGAAGTTTTGAAAAGATTCAAAATTAAGGAAAAACTTGAAATAATTTCAAGTAATATAAACGAAGTGTGTGCACATTTTTTCAGAGCTTCTACATCAATTTTAAAATCTTTTTTAATATTGTTATATTTAAAAAATCCAATTTGTAATGTCTAATTCTTAGAAAAAATTCGAGTAAGTTGAAGAAATATTTAGAAGTTTTGAATAAATTCAAATTTAATTAAAAATTTGACATGATTTCAAATAATTTAAAGGAAGTGTCTACACATATCGACAAAATCTGTCTATTCTCAGCAAAATTTAAAAACCTTTTAAGAATTTTGAAAGGGCCTCAGAACAATAAAAAACATTACCTAGAATAATTAAAATTGATTTTTTATTTCGAAGAATTAATTTTGAGAGAATATTTAAAAAGATTTAGAAAGATATACAAAATTATCAAAAATGAATGTGGAAGATTTTAAGGAAATTCTTTTCCATTTGGCAGGAATTAAAAAAAAAGTTTAGGAAAAAATTCGAATAATTTTAAAAGATGTTTAGAAGTTCTCAAAAAATAAAAAGGAATAATTAAAAATTGCAAAATATGTTTGAAGGATTTTAAAACTATTTAAAATAAAAATAACTTGTAAAATGATGATATAATTTTGCAAATTTTTTAATGCATTGATTGATTCTTCAATTTGCACAATTGAAAATAATTAAGCGGATTTATATTTTTTGAATCGAATCTGAATCTTTGAACTCTAATTTATAAAAGTTTTAAATTTTAAATTTAGCAGTTTAACTACATTTAATTTCAAATTGTTCAGTTGAAAAATATTAGTATCTTCCTTGTTACACGTGTAAATTATTGAGCATTTTAATACAAAATTTTTGAAATAAAAAACTTTTAATCTTCAGTTTTAAAAGTTGAAAATTCAAGAGTTAAACTTTGAATGCTTTAATATGTTATTCATTTTTATTACTTTAAATGGAAAAATATTTTACCCTAGAGTTCGATTTTAAAAATTTTATTCACCGTGAAAAATGTTTCTCTCATATTATATTCTGAGGTAACACTTAGCATAAAATAAAAATGAAGAAAAATCGTTTTTTTCACTTTGTTGCATGAAAAATCAGACAGACTTCATTAGCCATGTGAAAGTCGCGCAATTCCTTCGACTTGTGCAGAAACCAGCACGAAAATGAGCTCTTACAAAACTGAATTCCCATCATCCTCGGACAATGAATCGCTTGACGAGTCTGGCGACTATCATCAGGGAAAAAGATCCTTTGATCTGTCCTTCACACATGAACCAAAAGGACAGCCGAGGAAAAAGCATCGTCGCCGCGAATCGTTCCATGAAGAGAGCAGTCCGACGGCACATTCATCTGCGGAAGATTCAGTGGAGGAGACCAAGGAGGATGTGTTTGAGGGCAACATAAAGTGGGCCAAGAGCTTTGAATCGTACGAGGATGACAAGCAATTTGGTCGGATTGCATTCCAGTATGGCGAGACCAGTTCCAAGTCATCTGGCGGAGACGACATCTGCCGAGAGTCCGTGAAAATCAAGACCGAGACTATAATAAAAGAGGAGCCGGACCTTCTGACTGGCAAGGATTCGATAGGATCGAAACTTATGGCCCGGATGGGATGGAAAGGTGGTCAGGGTCTCGGAAAGGATGGCAAAGGTATAGTGGAGCCAGTGAAAGCTGCCAAGCAACACGGCTTCCGAGGTCTTGGCTTTCGCATCGAGGAGCTGGAAGAGGCCCACTCGAAATTCAACCCCAGTGACGAAATCGTCAAGGTGAATGAAGACATCGACTGGTTGATCAACGACTTCTTCGAGGAGCCTTTCATCGAGAAGGACTGGATGACACTCGGCCCGCGGAAATTGACGATCAACGACGAGACGGAATTCTGCAGTGCCGAGACGGTGAGCAATGTCGTGAATTCGAAGACCATTTTTGACCGCCTCGACAAGAACGAGATGCGCGACGCTCGAACTCGATCAAATCCATACGAGACAATTCGGAGCGCCTTCTTCCTGAATCGGGCCGCCGTGAAAATGGCAAATATGGATCGAGCCTGCAACTTCATGTTCACCAGGCCGGAGAATCTGAGACCGGACGAGTTGCTTTACTTTGCTGATGTGTGTGCCGGGCCCGGAGGTTTCAGCGAGTATGTCCTCTTTCGCAAGAAGTGGAGGACGAAAGGATTTGGCTTCACTCTGCGCAAAGAGAATGACTTCAAGCTTGATGATTTCTATGCAGGACCCTGCGAAACTTTTCATCCCTACTACGGGCCAAAGGAGGATGGCGATGTTTTTTGGCCGCAGAATCAAACGGCATTCCGGGATTTGATCATGAAGCAGACGAAGGGCGAGGGGGTTCACTTTATGATGTCAGACGGAGGATTTTCGGTGGAGGGACAGGAGAATATTCAGGAGATATTGTCGAAGCAGCTTTATCTCTGCCAGTGTCTCGTGGCGCTGATGATTGTCCGCACTGGCGGGCACTTTGTCACCAAGTTGTTTGACGTGTTCACACCGTTCAGCGCCGGACTCGTTTATCTCATGTATCGCTGCTTCGACGAGATCTCGATTTTCAAACCAAACACCTCGAGGCCGGCGAACTCGGAACGGTATCTGATCTGCAAGGGAAAGCGTACTCACACTGAGGGCGTTTTGAAGTATCTCTTCAATGTGAACACAATTCTGCAGAAACGAGAAAAAAACAAGGACGTGCTGCATCTGGTGCCGATGGAAATTTTAAAATCGGACAACAAGTTCTTCCATTATTTGAGGGACTCGAACGATGAGCTTGGACGTCGACAGGTTGTTGGCCTGCTGAAAATTGCTCATTACGCGCAAGAGAAGACTCTGATGGAGAAGAGGCAGGGCGACATGCGCAAACTTTGCCTGGAGTACTGGGAAATTCCGGATCAGAGTCGAACTGTTCCGAGGCGGATGAAACCGGCTGATAAGTTGCAATCTCTGGTGAAGCGGCCCCTCGACTTTCTCGAGACGCATGGACTGCAGAAGGCGAAAAAGTTCACGCAGAATAATATTAATAATACGATTTTGAATTCGCCGCTCGACTGGTACTGCATGCCTTGCGGCTCTGGCGAAGCTACACGAGACAAGATGGCAACTTTTTATATTGGAATGGGACGGGCGCAAGTTTTTCGTTATGTCCGGGGCACCTGGGAGCGTGTGGAAAATCTCATTCTACCCGCTGACACTCTCATTTATGCCGAAACGGTTACGGAGTTTAGGAAGTTTGGCAGACATCAGAGGAAAGCGGAACGGCTGCATGTTCTTGATGTGTTCTTCCTTGGAGGCGAGGACATTGGCAAAAAGTATTTGCTGGACAGGTATCAAAACTCTCGAGTAATATAAATTATTTAAAAAGAAAATATCTAATCCAGACAATCACTTTTGATTCAAATCCAGGTTTTTTTTTATTAATAATCCATCTTTGTTGGTTACACAAATTTAGTTATTTGGTGGAAAATTCAATTTTTGTAGTCAGGGTGTCCAGTGACCTTGAAAATCTGAAATTTTCCTTGAATTTTTTTTTAACTTTGAAAAAAAGATGATTTTTTAACAAAGATTTATTTTTTGTTTTTTGTTAAAAAAAATAAGTTCTCAACAATAGTACATATATTTGTTATTAAATGGTTTTATTTTTAAACAAGAAGAATAATTTTTCTATCAGAAAAGACAAACTTTCAATAAAATATATAAATTTTTAACCAATCAGTTGAATTTTCAACCAAGAAGAATAACTTTTTAGTTAATAATTTTGATTTTACATTTTTCTTCGTTTCCAACAACTTTTACTCAGGAGAATTAATTTTCAAATAAAAGTATGAATCTTTCAATCTTTAACAACAAAAAAAATATCTTTCAAGGGCGTAGTAATTCGATTTTCAAGAAACGAGTCGAATTTTTAACGAAAAATGTAATATTTTATATTTCAACAAAAAATGAATTTAATTAAAAAGATTTTTAACAGATGGATTTTGCAAAAAACATGAATTTTCAAACAAACCGTAGTATTTCTAATCCAAAATCCTCCAAATTGTTGAATTTTCGAGCGATAAATACGAATTTTCTACAAGATAGTTTAATTTTCAACTCGAGAATGTGAAGATTCTACAAAAAAGTTGAAAATTAAACTTTGATTCAGCTATTCTTTAATTAAATTAAAATCTTTTTTGTTTCAAATATGAAGTAAAAATTCGCTTTTTTATTGATATTTAAGTATTTTCAGCTGAAACTTCAACTTTTTCAGTTGATACTTTATATTTTTATTTGAAACTTGGACTATTTGGTTGAAAATGAACTTTTTTTGTTGAAAATTTAACAGTTTTTAACCAAATTCGTGTTTTTGGCATGAAAATACAAACAATTTGATTAAAAAATCAGCTATTTTGTTGATAATTCGAGATTGACTGTTGAATTCTTTTTTCTTTATAATTATTTTTTTCAATTGAAACTTTATGTATTCCACTTTTGACTGCAAATATATATTTTTAAGTTCAAAAATCAACTGATTTGTATAAAATTCGTCTGTTTGGCTTGAAAATTCAAGAATTTCAAAGAATCTTCAACTATTTGACTAGAAAATAATTTTTTCCTTGAAAAATCATATTTTCGGATCAAAAATTTAATTGTTTTAAAGAAAATTACGTTTTTGGCATTAATATTCAACAATTTTGTTGAAAAATCAACTATTTTGTTGACAATTTGTCTTTTTAGCAGAAAAGTAACGTTTAGGTTGAAAATTCATAATATCAGGTGTAAAAGTATCCTTTTTATAGAAAATTTTTATTTTTGACCTGCAAATTCCACAATTTGGTTGAAGTTTTATCTGTTTTGGTTGAATTAAATTTTTTTAATAATTAATTTTTCCATTGAAACTTCCACTATTCAATATTCGGCTGCCAAGTGATATTTTTAAGTTGAAAATTCATTTATTTGGTTTATAATTAACTTATTTGGTTAAAAATTCATATTTTTGGTTTGAAAATACAAGAATCTTTTAAAAAATTAATTTTTGATTGAAAAATAATTTTTGTTGTTGATGAAAATTCACATTTTCGGGTTGAAAATTTAACAATTTGTTTAAAAAGTAAACCATTATTTTGAAATATAATCTTCTTTGTGGAAAATTAATATATTTGTTGTAAATTAATATTTTTAAGGTTAAATTTTCAAACGCTTTGTAGAAAATTTGTCTTTTTGAATTGAAAATTCAAGAATTTAGTAAATAAATTAAACAGTTCGGTTGCAAAACCATTTTTTCTTGAAAATTCATATGTTTGGGTTAAAATATTAACTTTTTGTAGAAAATTTCTTTGTTCTTTTAGTGGAAAATTAAATTTTTTTGTTGAAATATCATACTTTCAGGTAGATAATTCAAATGCTTCATAGAAAATTCACATTTTCGGGTTGAAAATTTAACTGCTGGTAAATTTTTTTTTATTGAAAATTTAACAATTTGTTTAAAAAGTAAACTACCATGATGAAATTTTATCTTCTTGGTGAAAATTAATATATTTGTTGAAAATTATTAGTTTTAAGGTTAAATTTTCAATCGCTTTGTAAAAAATTCATCTTTTTGACTTGAGAATGCAAGAATTTAGTAAATGAATTAAAAAGTTCGGTTGCAAAACCATTTTTTCTTGAAAATTTATATTTTTGGGTTAAAATATTAACTTTTTTGTAGAAAATTTGTTTTTTTAGTGGAAAATTAGATTTTTTGTTTGAAATATCATATTTTCAGGTAGAAAATTCAAGTGCTTCATAGAAAATTCCTCTTTTTGGCTTGGAAATACAAGAATTTGGTAAAAAAATCCATTTTTGATTGGAAAATAGTTTTTTTCCTGAAAATTCACATTTTCGGGTTCAAAATTTAACTGTTTTCTGAAAAATTCATCCTTTTGGCTTAAAAATTTAAGAATTTGTTTAAAAAGTAAACTACCATGATGAAATTTTATCTTCTTGGTGGAAAATTAAGATATTTGTTTTGAGAATTAATATTTTTAAGGTTAAAAATTCAAAAGCTTTGTAAAAAAAGTAGTCTTTTTTCATTGAAAATTCAAGAATTTTGTAACTAAATTAAACTGTTCGGTTGCAAAATCATTTTTTTCTTGAAAAGTTATATCTTTGGGTTGAAAACTCATCTTTTTGGGTAAAAATATTAACTTTTTTGTAAAAAAAATTCATCTGTTTGGTTTGGGAATTCAATAATTTGCTTTAAAAATTCGTCTTTTTGGTGGAAAATTAACGTTCTTGTTAAAAATTGGTCGTTTTGGCTTGAAAATTAAAGACTTTGGTATAAAATTCAACTATTTGTTTAGATAATAATTTTTTGCCATGAAAATTTAACTGTTATGTAGAAAATTTGTTTTTTTTTTTGCTTGAAATTCTTTAAATTCAAGAATTCCCTTTTTTTGTTGATAATAATTAATATTTTGGCTTAAAAATTC
>JAWWLR010000034.1:111078533-111091616 GCA_035041075.1 Acraspis erinacei
ATTTTTGAACAAAATAGTTCAAGTTGCAAATGGAATAGTTAAATTTTCATTAAAAAATTAATTTTCAGCCAAAGAAAAAAAAATTCAAGAAAATAGGTCATTTTTTAACCAAGAGGTTGAATTTTTAATTAAAATGATGAATCAGAACAATTTTAGCAAGATTTCAAGAATATCAAAGATTTCAACAAAGGACATATACACAAAAATGTATACCAGAATTCAAAGATTTTAAAAGATTACAACGATTTAAAACAATTTCAATTTTTTAGAGGATTTCATAAAATATCACAAAGATTTAAAATATTCTAATTATTTTGAGCGAATACAAAAGACTTCAGAAAGAATTGACAAATATTTAAAGGATTTCATAAGAATTGACGACGATTTCACAAACTTTTCTTAAATCTCAAAACTTAGAAGGACTTAATAGATTTCAACCAGGACGGAGTACACGGGATTTCAAAGATTTCAAAATATTAAAAATATTTTAAACAATATAAATCTTTTTTAGAAGATTTCAACAAATTAAAAAAAAAATGATGTAGTGATTTTAAACGGAAACAAAAAATTTCAGAAAGATTTAACAAATATTTCAAATATTCCAGTGATTTTAAACAAACACAAAAGACTTCAGAAACATATCACAAATATTTCAAAGAATTCATAAAGATTTCAAGAATTTCTAAGATTTCAACAAGGATGCATTGGACTGGATTTGAAAGATTTCAAAAGATTTCAAGAATATTTGAAATATTTTAAACAATTTCCAAGTTTTTTAGGAGATATCAAAAGATTTCACAAAATTCCATGAAGATTTAAAATATTTCAATGATTTTAAACAAATACGAAAGATTTCATGATATATTTCAAAGACTTTATAAGGATTTCAAAAGATTTCACAAAATTTTCTGATTTCAAAGCTTTCAGGGACTTGAGAGATTTCAAAACATTACAAATATTTTAAACAATATCAATTTTTTTAGAATATTTTAAAACATTTTAAATATTTAAGCGATTTTAAATGATTATAAAAAACTTTAAGAAAGATTTCATAAATATTTCAAATAATTTATAAGGATTTCAAAATATTTCAAGAATTTATTTGAAGATTTCAATAATTTTTAAGATTTGGAAAGATTTCAACCAATTTTATAAGATTTCCAAAGATTTTAACGATCTCAAAAGAATAAAAAAGATTTCACAAAGTTTAAAAAAATATTTCACAAATATTTCAAAGAACTTTTAAGGATTTCAAAAGATTTCACACAATTTCATGAAGATTTAAAATATTTCAATGATTTTAAAAAAGTACGAAAGATTTCATGAAATATTTCAAAGACTTTATAAGGATTTCAAAAGATTTCACAAAATTTTCTTAGATTTTAAGGCTTTCAGAGACTTGAAAGATTTAAAATAATTTCAAATATTTTAACCAATATCAATTTTTTAACAATATTGCAAAATATTTACCAAATTTTTTTAATATTTAAGTAATTTTAAACGATTATAATAAATTCCAGAAAGATTTCACAAATATTGTAAAGAATTCCTAAGGATTTCAAAAGATTTCAAGAACCTCACAATTTTCTTTAAAGATTTCAATGTTTTTAAGCGATTTGGAAAGATTTCAAACAAATTTGGAAGATTTCCAAAGATTTTAACGATTTCAAATGAATAAAAAAGATTTCACAAAATTTAAACAAAGATTTCACAAACATTTCAAAGAATTTTTAAGGATTTCAAAAGATTTCAAGAATTTTATTAAAGTTTTCAATGATTTTTAAGATTTGGAAAGGTTTCAACCAAATTCGGAAGATTTCAACGATTTCAAAATAATAAAAGAGATTTCACAATGTTTAAAAAAAGATTTCACAAACTTTTCAAAGAATTTTTAATGATTTCAAAAGGTTTCACAAAATTTTCTGAGATTTCAAAGCATTCAGGGACTTGAAAAATTTCAAAACATTTCAAAAATTTTAAACAATATCAATTTTTAAACAAATTTTTTAAATATTTAAGTGATTTTAAACAATTATAAAAAGATCGAGAAAGATTTCACAAATATTGCAAAGAATTCATAAGGATTTCAAAAGATTGGAAGAATTTCAAAGTTTGCTTGAAAGATTTCAAAATTTGCTTGAAAGATTTCAATGATTTTAAAAGATTTGGAAAGGTTTATAACAAATTTGTAAGACTTCCAAATATTTTAACGATTTCAAATGAATAAAAAGATTTTTCAAAGTTTAAAAAAAGATTTCACAAACATCTCAAAGAATTTTTAAGGATTTCAAAAGATTTCAAGAATTTCATTAAAGTTTTCAATGATTTTTAAGATTTGGAAAGGTTTCAACCAAATTCGTAAGATTTCAACGATTTCAAAATAATAAAAGAGATTTCACAATGTTTAAAAAAGATTTCACGAATATTTCAAAGAATTTTTAAGGATTTCAAAAGACTAAGAATTCCATGAAATATTTCAATGATTTTTAAGATTTGGAAAGGTCTCAACCAAACTTAGAGGATTTCCAAAGATTTTAACGATTTCAAAAAAATAAAAAAGATTTCACAATGTTTAAAAAAATATTTCACAAATATTTCAAAGAAGTTTTAAGGATTTCAAAAGTTTTCACAACATTTTCTTAGATTTCAAAGCTTTCAGGAACTTGAAAGATTTCAAAAAATTTCAAATATTTTAAACAATATCAAATTTTTAACAATATTTCAAAATATTTACCAAAAAATGTTATTTAATATTTAAGTAATTTTAAACGACTATGAAAAATTCCAGAAAGATTTCACAAATAATTCAAAGAATTCATAGGGATATCAAAAGATTTCAAAATTTGGAAGTTTTCCAAAGATTTTAACGATTTCAAACGAATAAAAAACATTTTTAAAATATTTAAAAGATTTTATAAAGATTTCAAAACATGTCAAAAAGATTTCAAAGGTTTTACAAAAGCTTTAAATAATTCAAAATTTCACAGAAATCTCAAGCTTTCACTAAGGTTAGCAATACTTAAAAAAAATCCAACAAATCCACAAAGATTTTAAAGATTTCAATGATTTCAAAGACTTTACAAAAATTTCAGAGAGACCACATATGTTCGTAAAAAATTACTAATTAGTCTATTTACGATTCGGCTTTCTTTAGAAAATTGTTGGCAAAAAAATAAAATAAAATTGCTCATTTTTACATAATTATAATGATTGATTAATTATAATTATTTGATGTAAAAAAAGGACAACTGGAAAAACTTAATTTCTTGACCTGGAAATACTGGAAAAGATCTTGAATTTCTAATCTTTAAATCCTTCAAATAAAAAAACAAACAAATGAATAATATTATAAGTATATAAAAAAATTACCTAGAGTGAATTTCCGCTGCCAAGGCTTCATTAGGCAGAAATTCTCCACCAGTGTCGCCCTTTAAAAGTTCGCTCCACATCAATCCACTCTCAGATTTCGTCAACTCAATTTCCAGGGTATCATCTTTCGTTTTCCAAGTCGCTAAATTAGATTCCAGTTTGTGTTGAGTGTCTCCTTCAATTAGAATCACATCCTTCATCCCCACGGAAATTCCTGTCGACTTAACATCAACTTTAGCCGGAATATTAGTGCATTTATCGGGTATTTTCAGCCAGACCGTGAGAGAATCCTCATCCTGTGACCAGCAATATTTTGGAATCCTAATCTCCTGATGAGCACTTCGAGATTCTTGGTCTTTCTCTATCGGATGAAGGGAATCATGTTCGAAAACCACTGGATCCTGACTGGCAATATGAAAATAATTTCCGTTCTTCTCCACATAGACGTACTCGACTGTGCCTTTTACTTTCAACATTTGTTTCCTGAACAGCGACAAGATCGGCGATGATCCCTCAGTTTTTTTATACTCGTATGTCAGCAGAGTCAAGCGGGAGGATTTTTTCGTTTCGAATTCCACAACGCTGTAGATACTGACAATGATGTAAGAATTGTCCTTTATGTGTTGCACATCCATGATAATTCCCGAATCGACATCATCGAAAATGAAGGCTTGATTCTGGGGATCTTGGATTAGAAATTCTAGATTGTTACTTCCGTTGGAGATGACTGTGATCTCTTTGGAAGCGAAGCCGATTGATGGGTTGTATTTGGATTGGGTTTCGGATAATGGTTTCAATGTGTGGATTTTTTCGAGATTTCCTGTTTTTGTAAATCGCCATACTACTCCCGTTTGATCGACGAACCAACACGATTCGTCGAAGGGATTCGAGAAGAGATGATTGTGAAGGGCAAATAATCTTGCTTCAAGCCACGATTCCTGAGAGGGACTTAATTCCACATGCAATACCTCTGGAAATTATTTCAAATATTCGATATTTTCTATTCAAAATTCAAAATTAGAGATTTATTTCAAGATTTTCCAATTAAACATTAAATTTTCAGTTCAAAAATTTAATAATGGCTGAACCAGGAAAAAGACATTTATAAGCAAATATTTAAATTTTCAGCAAAAGTAGTTCTCAATCAAAAATGTATTACTTGATATTTAAACTTGAATCTTTAACCAAAAGAGGTGAATTTCCAAATAAAAAATAAAAAAAATGAGCTTTAAAAAAAGTTAAATTTTCAACTAAGAAAGATTTCTCGGGAAATAAGAAGGTCTAAAAAATTAATTAATGACTAATAAATTAGTTTTCGGCTAAAATTTAAATTCCATCCAAAAAACGATGGAGTTTACATCACGAGATGAATTTTCGAAATAAAAAGGACAAATTATCTATGAAATAGTTAAATTTTCAATAAATAAATTCAATTCCAACCAAATAGTTGAATTTTCTATCAGAAAAGTTGAAATCTCGACCAAAATATTTGAATTTTCAAAGAAGAAAAGAAAATTTCAACCAAATTGTTGTATTTTCAAGTCAAAAACACAAACTTTCTACAGAGCAGTGAAATTTTTAACCCACAAATATGAATTTTTATTTTAAAAAACTTTCATTTTCAACCAAATAGTTTGAACTTACGATTAAGATATACCAATTTTTAACTAAAACCGATTAATTTTCAGTCAAATGTTGCATTTTTAATTAAAAAGTTGAATTCTCTACAAAAAAAAAAGTTGAATTTTTACCCGAAAATATGAATTTTCAACAAAAAAGTTCATTTTAAACCAACTAGTTAAATTTTGAATTAAAAAAGACGAATTTTTAAGAAAAACAGATTAATTATCAGCGAAAAGTTGCATTCTTAATCGAAAACTTGAACTTTCTAAAAAAAATGTTGAATTTTTAATCCAAAAATATGAATTTTAAACAAAAAATGTTTATTTCAAAACATATAGTTGAATTTTCTGCCAGAAAAGTTGAATTTCCAATTCACAAAGACGATTTTTTAACAAAAACAAATTAATTTTCAGCCAAAGTAGTTCTCAATAAAAAATGTATTACTTGAAATTTTAACCAAAAAAAATTTGGATTTTAAATCGCAAGACCAGTTGAATTCTACTAAAAAGACCAATTTTCAACCAAACAGAGAATTTTCAAGAAAATAGTTAAACCTTTAAACAAAATACATAATTTTTTTTTTTAATAATTTTTAAAAAAACGAGCTTTAAAAAAATGTAAGTTTTCAACAAGGAAAGATTTCTCGGACAAGAAAAAGAATGACTAATAAATTAATTAATGTCTAATAGATTAATTTTCAGATAAAATTTCAGTTTTATCAAATAAACGGTGGAGTTTGCAGGAGATGAATTTTCTAAACAAAAAGGAAAATTTTAACAAAAAATTGGAATTTTTATGCTAAAAAGACGAATTGTCTACAAAATAGTTGAATTTTAATTCAAAAAAATATATTTCAGCCAAGAAAACAAAAAATTCAACCAAATTGTTGAATTTTAAAGTCAAAACGATACATTTTATACAAAACAGTTGAATTTTTGACCGCGAAATATTAAGTTTTCAACCAAATAGTTGACTTTTATACCAGGAAAGTTGAATTTTTAATTTAAAAAGGAGAATTTTTCAACCAAGAAAGAAAAAATTTGAATCAAGTTGTTAAATTTTCAAACAATTTTATTTTAAGATTTATCAATTGATAATAAATTATGATTTAAATATTTTAAATGCGATTGCTGGAATGCTCTAAAAATAGGGTAGATAACGACAATTTTCACGAAAGATAAAAAATGACGAATTTTCAACCAAAAAGTTAAATTTTCAACTGGAAAAGACAAATATACGAATTTTTTATAAAAAAAAATCATTTTTAACCAAAAAGTTTAATTTTATAAAAAAAAAGGTTGAATTTTTAACCCCAAAATACGAATTTTAAACAAAAAAGTTAATTTTCAACCAAATAGTTGAATTTTTAATTAAAAGTTGAATTTTCTACAAAACACTTGAATTTTTAACGCGAAAATATGAATTTTTAACAAAAAGGTCTATTTTCAAACAAATAGTCGAAATTTCTATTAAAAAAGTCGAATTTTTAATTCAAAAAGACGAATTCTTAACCAAAACAGATTAATTTTTAGCCAAAAGTTTTATTTTGAATCAAAAAGTTGAATTTTCGACAAACAAAGTGTAATTTTTACCCTAAATATACGAATTTTTTGCACAAAAAAAATCATTTTTAACCAAATAGTTGAATTTTCTACAAAAAAAAGTTTAATTTTGAATTCAAAAAGACGAATTTTTAACAAAAACGTGTTATTTTTCGGCCAAAAGTTGCATTTTTAATCAAAAAGTTTAATTTTATAAAAAACAGTTGAATTTTTAACGTGAAAATATGAATTTTTAACAAAAAGATCTATTTTCAAACAAATATTTGAAATTTCTATTAGAAAAGTTGAATTTTTAATTCAAAAAGACGAATTCTTAACCAAAACAGATTAATTTTTAGCCAAAAGTATTATTTTGAATAAAAAAGTTAAACTTTCGTCAAAAAAGTTGATTTTTGAATTCAAAAAGACGAACTTTTAACAAAAACATGTTATTTTTAGGCCAAAAGATGAATTTTTAATCAAAAAGTTTTATTTTCTAAAAAACAGTTGAAACGGATCATTTTTTAATCAAACAATTGAATTTTTAACCAAAAAAGCTCAAATTTGACCAAAGAGGTGAATTTCCAAAGGAAAAAGACGAAATTTTAATAAAAGATTTATATTTTCAACCAAGAAAGATTTTTTGGAAAAAGAATTTACCAATTTTTTTTTTTTTTGATTTCTCAACTAAAAGAGATTAAATTTCAACCAAAATTTTAATTTAATCCAAAATCCATAAAAATTCTAGAAAAAAAATGAATTTTCGCAACAAAAAGGCAAATTTTTAACAAGAGAGCTGAATTTTGATGCTGAAAATAAACAATTTACTATAAAATAGTTGAATTTCCAACCCGAAAAAATTATTTTTCAATGAAAAAAGTTCAATTTCAACCAATTAGTTGAATTTTCTACCAGAGAAGTTACATTTTAATTAAAACCGATTAATTTTAATTCAAAACGATTAATTTTCAACAAAAACACATTAATTTTCAATCAAAACGTTGCATTTGGAATCAAAATGTTAAATTTTCTGCAAAATAATTGAATTTTTAACGCAAAAATATGAATTTTCAAAAAAACAGGTTTTTTTGCAACAAAATATAGTTGAAACTTCTATGAGAAACGTTGAATTTTCAATTCAAAAAGACGAATTCTGAAACAAAACAAATTTATTCTCACCCAAGCGATGAATTTTTTAATAAAAAAAGTTAATTTTCTACTAAAAAGTTGAATTTGAACTCTCAAACCGAATTTAAAAGTTAAAAAGTCTAATTTTAACCAAAGAATATTACTTTTTAGCCAAGAGTTTCATTTTTAATAAAAAAAATGAAGTTTCTACAAAACAGTTGAATTTTTAACCCTAAAACATGAATTTTTTAAACAAAAAGTTAATTTTTGAAGCAAACAGATGAATGCTCTACAAAATAGTTGAATTTTCAATTTAAAAAAGAGGAATTAAAAAAAAAACAGTAAAATTTTCTACGTAAAAAGATGAATTGTGGATTATAATCGTTATAACCCAAAAATCGTTTGATTTTATTATTAGGTTCTATTAATTCAGTTCGTATTTAATTTAAGAAACGAGAAAAGTAAAGCCTGCGATAAAGAAATAAAATTTTCGATAAGACTAAAGGTTATGTTCAAACATAACGAAAGTTAACTCACCTTTTTCAAGATGCTTTTCTATTTCTATAGAAATTTCTTCATTACAGAATTGGTATTTCTCAAAATTGGGATTTAGGAGACGTTCATTTGGACAAAGTTCAATAATTTTCGTCATTTTTTAAACATTGAATTCTTTCTGCGGCAGCAGACTTAAACGAAATGTAAAAGTAAACACGGACACAAACCTCATGGAACTGAAGAGTAAGCTATACCTTAATTATTGACCTTATTGTCATTTAAACACATTTAAATCCAATGATTTTTGTTTAAAATAATAAATTCTACTTGAATAAAATGTAGTTTGAACGATTTTGAATTATGTTAGTATTTTCTGTCTGAAATTGAACATTTTCAGGTTATGTTGCACGGTAATTTGATCAAGATATTTAGAATCTTTTACCAATTTTTAATTATGATAGTTTTTTCACCCGAAATTTTTATTTTTAATTGAAACAAAATTATATTTGAAAAAAGATTCGCAACTTGAGAAAAATTTTTGATTTAAAAGACTAATTTTTTGTTTGTAACCTAAATATATCGACGTAGATTTCAAAGATGATTGAGAGTTTTTCAATAATTTAAGATTATATTATGTTAATGGCCGCAACAGAAATCGGTTATTTTAAACAAAAATGATTAGATTAAAAAGAAGATTCACTATTTTGAATAACTTACAACTATTTGGGTTATCTTGAATTTTTTTGCCGGAAATTCAGCTTTACAACTTATAACAATTTTAGTTTGTGTTGGCGTTTCACACCGGAAATCGGTATTTTTGTAGTAAAATCATTAGATTTTAAAGAAGATTAAAATTTTTTTTACAATTGTACATAGCTTAAACTAGCGCGGTTTTCACCGGAAATAACGATATAGATTTTAAAGATTTACCATTTTTGAACAATTTAAGGTTATGTTACCGGTTTTCACCTGAAATCGAATATTTGAAACAAAAATCATTCAATTTCAACGAAAATTTACAATTCGGAAAATTTGGTTGAAGTCTGTTTCTATTTCAAAGAAGCTTCACAACTTTAGAACAATTTTGCGTTATACGTAGGCGGTTTATATCGGAAATCGGTATTTTTAATGAAAAATCACTGTAGATTTCAAAGAACATTAGTTTTTTTGTAAAATGGCTAGACGAGTTTTCACTGAACGAAATATCGATAACCAATTTTAAAGAAAGGTTACAATGTTTCAACAAGTTAAGGTTATGTTAAGATTTTTCTGCGGAAATTAGCTATTTTTAACAAAAACCATTAAATTATAAAGATTTACAATTTAGACATTTTTGTTCGAAATCAGTTATTTGAAATAAAAAATCATCTGACTGACAAAAATAAACTTTACAATTTTTGAACAACTTTAAGTTATATCAGTGTTTTTAATCTAAATTGATATTTTCAAACAAAAATCACCATAATTTGAACCAGATTTGGATTCTTCGAACAATTTTAGATTATGTAAGGTGTTTTTTTTCTTGGTAAATTGTATTTCTAATTTTCAAACATAGATTTCGTCGGAAAAAGATGAGGAATTGTGTAACAATTTAAGGTTATGTTGATAAACTTTAAAAGTTTAAACAACTTCAGGTTATGTCAGTGTTTTTGGTCGGAAATTGGTATTTTTAAGAAAAAAAATCACTATAATTTAAACCAGATTTAGAATCTTTTAACAATTTTGGGGTATGTTATGGTTTTTCTCTGTAAATTGTAGTTTTATTTAAAATAATTAGATTTTCGTCGGAAAGATATTAGGAATTGTGGAATAATTTAAGGTTATATTATCATTTTTCACCGGTAATCGCGGTTATTTTCAACATAAATCTTTAAATTACGAAGAAGTTTTGCAATTTAGAACAGTTTTTTTAAATCCGGTATTTGAAATAAAAAATCATTTGATTGCAAAAAATAAACTTTACAATTTTCAACAAATTTAGGTTATGTCAGTGTTTTTGGTCGGAAATTGGTATTTTAAAACAAAAAATACTATATTTTGAACGAGATTTAGAATCTTTGAACAATTTTGAATTATGTTAAGTGTTTTTTTTTTTAAATTGTATTATTAATTTAAAAAGTTATATTTCGTCAGAGAGGATAGGAATTGTGCAACAATTTAAGGTTACGTTATTTTATATAAAAATAATTAAATTTTGAAGAAGATTTACAATTTGGAACCATTTTTCGAAATCAGTTATTTGAAATAAAAATCTGACTACCAAAAATAAGCTTTACAATTTTGAACAACTTTAGGTTGTATTAGTGTTTTTCGTCGGAAATTGATATTTTTTAACAGAAAGCGCTATAATTTGAACCAGAATTTGAATCTTTTAACAATTTTGGGGCATGCTAGGAGTTTTATCCGTAAATTGTATTTTTTACTTAAAAAAATTATATTTCGTCGGGAAGAGATTGGGAATTGTGGAACGATTTAAGGTTACGTTAACGTTCTTTATCGGATATCAGTTGTTTTAAACAAAAAATTAAATTATAAAGAATATGTACAATCTGAAACAATTTTTTTTATTTTAGTGTTTTTCTTGATAAATTTCATTATCGTTAATGTAAAAATCATCGATCTTTCAGATTCTCAATATTCTTTACATTTTTATTGTGCAATTTTGATTTTGTTGGCAATTTTCGTCTAAATTGCTACTTTTAATCAGAAAAATCATTAGATTTTGAAGGATTTTTACAATATTTAAACAATAATAGTTTATGTTTGCCGAAATCGGTTATTTAACCCTCAGTAGCCCCACGTATTTTAATATACGTTGTTACCCCAGGGGGTCAATAATACCCGACTCGTTTTCTTAATATCTGAGCAACAAGTCGGACAATTGAAATCAATTTTTTTTACTGCTCTAAAGTCTAAACGGCACTGTTAGGGAAAAAAAACTGTAAAATTAAAATTGTTAAAGTGGTATCAGAATTTAAAAAAAAATGTTATCACAAAATCGTAGACGTTTTTTTTTCAAAATAATGCAAATCTGAGTTGAATAAAGATAAAAGTGATTATATGGAGTGATTTCGAAAGATCAAGAGTCGCACTTTTCGATGATATAGGTGACATAATTATTGGTTCTAAAAAGTATAATTATTTTATTATGTGAAAATTGCGAAAAATTGAAAAACGTGTAAAAATATTATTTGAGACAAAATCACGCAATATGTATAAAGTGGGATGAAAATTTAAAAAAAAAAGACAAAAAAAGACATTAAAAAATAGTGAATTTATTTAATTTTGGGAAATACAATTCTTATTTCAGCGCGCGCAATATTGATCCAGTTTCGCTGTGTCGAATTCGCTTAATATGTTTGGAGCACTTCGAGTGCGAGAACGCGTCTCCATTCTCGTTTCTGGAATATATGAAAAATACATTGAAACCGCAGTTATATTCTCTCGCGCTTATATTCCTGCATAACTCTCATTTATATCCGCTCGGCATCCACCACCTCACAGTACCACGTGCCAAACAAGCCAATGAGAGCGCAGGGCGGCCATTTCCCCTTTACTGAGCAGCATTGGTGGGATCCCCTTCCGGGAGGATATAAGTGAATGTTTTTTTTATTAAAACATTCATTTTCGTACAACATTGTCATTTTTTATCAATTTGAGAAAAATATTTACTTTCTTATACTCAAACTTCTATAAAATCAGGAAAACATGAACTTTTAATTTTAAAAATTCAGTTGGAAAAGCATATTATTATACTTTTTTCACAAATATATAGTTTTTTTTTTTACTTTTGATACACGAGAGGCCTTGCATCACGACCAATTTCTGTCGATGAATGTTTCCGTGGAGAAATTTCTATAAAATGAAGAAAACACAACATTTCAATCAAAGCTTACTCTCACGCCACACAAAACCTACTTCAATTTTATTATTGAACACAAGAAAAAATGTAAATAGAGAATTTACTTACGTTTTTTATTTTTCTCCAAATCACCAATGGAAACTGGAAAGAGGGAAATAACGGGAAAAAAAAGATAAAATAGAAAAGAATTATTTATTCCAACACATTAATATAGCTTTCTGGTGATATATAATACAACATATATATTATTTTGGTAAGAAATAAAGTAAAAATAACTTAAATTGAAAAAAAAACACAATGACATAAATGCAAAACAATCGCAAGATTTCATTGTTAATTCAAGATAATTTAAGAAACAATCAAATAACATTCAAGAGTTAAATTTCTCTATAACGTAATTTATTTATTATAAACAGAGTCAGTATTCAATATACTATCATTATATACATCTATTTATCAAGGTTATATTAATCAGGGTGATCTTAAATACTGTTACCGATTTTTCTCTCTCTTCTCTCTATAAAAAATCGTATCCTGCTATGCTACAAGACACAAACTGTACCTTTTTCTTTCAAAAATTCTTCACCGGTTCATAACATCAACTTAAGATCACCCTGCATATGTTCATATAAATGATTTTCTCTCTCTCCCAGTACATAAACATTCTTCACTCGACTACAAAATCGGGATATAGTCATACGAACAAAAAAAGATCGTAATTTGATTGTGCTCAATGACTTTATGAACAGTCAGTCAGATTTCTGTTGAAAAAGGAAAAATAAGACTGACGCAACTTTGCGCACTTTGTGCCTCTTCATTTATGGAAATAAATCAACGAAGAAGGAAACTTTGGTAATTGAAGAGGAAGGCAGCAGGAGCAGCAGGAGGAGGAGCAGTTATCACCTGTGGTAGGAGAGGAGGGTCGAAGCCCAGAGAAGACGCTGCCAAATCCAGCGCGGAACTCTGCAGGCACCAAGACTCGCCATCGTTCCAGCCACGTGGCACATCCAGTCCCACAATCCCCAGGGCGCGTGACCACCATTCACATAGAGGACATACATGAAT
>JAWWLR010000034.1:111099261-111117697 GCA_035041075.1 Acraspis erinacei
ATTAATTTTCTAACAAAAAATACACTTTTCAACGCAATAAATAAATTTTCAACCAAATAGTTGATTTTCGAACTAAAAAAGATCAATTAAAAAAAAATGGAATGCTTACAATTTCAGTTGAAAAAATTAAGTTTTACTAAAATGATCGATCTTCAAATTTTCATTTTTTATTTAAAAAATATAAATTTTCAATAAAAAATGGAATAGTTTAATTTTTATTAGAAAAATAATAATTTTCCACCAAACCGATAAACTTTCAACTGGAATAGTTGAATTGTAAACAAAAAATATGCATTTTTATCTAAAATAATTACATTTACAACAAAATAAATGAATTTTCAACGAAATAGTTAAATATTCAATTTAAAAAAGCAAATTTTCAAACAAATAGTTGAATTTTTAACTAAAAAATATCAATTTTCAAGCAAAAATGGAATAGATCAACTTTTAGAAAAAAAATATTATTAATTTTCCCAAAAAAATAATAAATTTCAGCAAAACAGTTCAATTTTCGATTTCGTTTTTTTTCTCGGTTTTGTTCGCATTTTTAACGCAAATTTATACCCTAAATCAAAAACCATTAGATTTTAACTTTATATCGTTTTGCAATTAAATTCCTAATTTAATACAAAAACCCTTATAATTTGGAAAACATGTAGAATATTTAAAAAAATTGGAATATTTGAATATTTTTCAGCGAGAAATAGAATAGTTGAACTTTCAGTTAATAAAAATTAATTTTCAATTAAAAAAAAGATTTTTCAACAAAAACGTTAAATTTTCAAACAAATAGTTTAATCTTAAGTAAAAAACGCGAATTTTCAACCAAATAATTAAATTTTCGAATAAGAAACATCAATTTTCGTCTACAATATTGAATAGTTAAATTTTCAATAAAAAAAAATTATTTTTCAACAAAAGAGAATAATTCTAAGGTAAAAAGAGGAATTTTTACCTAAATATATAAATTTTAAACCAAATAGTTAGATTTTCAAATAAAAAAAGAGAAATTTTCATTGAAAAATCTAATGTTAAATTTTCACTAAAAACGTGACTAAACGTGACTAAACCTAAAAAACGAATTTTTAACAAAATAGTTAAATTTCCAATTAAAGAGATTAGCGTTACACTAAAAAGACGAATTTTAAACCAAATAGTTGGATTCTCGAATATAATTTTCAACTAAATAGTTGAATTTTGAAATAAAAACATACATTTTTATCCAAAAACGGAATAGGTAAATTTTCACTTAAAAAAAATTAATTTTCAGCAAAATAGTTGAATTATTAACCAGAGATTAATTTTAATCCAAAGACAAAATTTTCTCCAAATAGTTGAATTGTAAAATAAAGTTTGGAATTTACATCAAAAAATAGAATTGTTAAATTTTCAATGAAAGTGATTAATTTTGAACCAAAAAAAAAGACTATTCAACAAAATACATAAATTTTCGACCAAATATAGTGGAATTAAAAAAAAAGTTTACTCTTTCATACAAAAATGGGTATTTTTAATCACAAATTATTCGATTTTAAAGGTTAAAATTGCTTCAACAAATTGCGTTTTTTTATTGTCAGACTCTTTTTTACCTGAAATTTATATTCTAAAAGAAAAATCATTATAATTTGACCAAGATTTAGAATCTAATACCAATTTTGGATTACATTATTTTAGTTTACGTTAGAGTTTTACATCAAACACCGGTATTTTAAAATAAAAATGATTATAGTTTGATCTTGAAATTATATTTTAAAGATTCAGAATCAGAATTTCGGAACAATTTAAGGTTATGTTAAAGTTGTTTTTTTTTACCGGAAATGGGAATTTTCGGTAATTTCTAAGATTTATATTTCGATTGATATAAATCGGGACAATATTAACTATTTCACTCTAGAATAAGAGACATTCTCACCTATGGGGAACCACTCCTGACAAAGTGTGCGGACTTCCTCGAGATCGTCTGGGCAGAGAAATCGAAGTTGTACTTCACCGAGAACACAGAGCGGAACAGTAACTTGGGTCACGGAAGTTGCGGAAGCACCGAGTCCATTTTTCAAAGGAATATCATTCGTGTAAATGTACTCGGGCTCGTAGATGCAATCATACTCGTATTTCTTGACACCCGGCAGGCTGGGAGCGTACCTGTCAAAAGAAACGACCATGCCGCCAGACTTCTTTTCGCATTTTAGTCCTTATTTGCATCACGATAATCCATGCGTCACGTTGTTTTCCAATCTCTCTCGATATTTGTTTGAGTCACAACGTCCGATTCAGACATCTTGTTTTCGTTCTTTCCCTTTTCTGGAATCAAGAGACGCAATTGACGATCCACGGAATTTCCAAATAACTCTCACGAATTCCGGAAATTTCTTGTCTTGGCAATAATACTGAGGAATCAATTCTTCGAAAATCGAGACTTTATTCAGTAAGAGTCAATGCATTTTTTGCTCACGTCACTTTTTGTTGAAAAAAATAGTACGTGTCATTAGATCGAATACATAATAGATGTTATTTATCGTAAAACAGCTGTTTTCTTGGAAATAGGCGACATGCCAAAATGGTTTACTAGTCGCTAGGTAGCGCCAGCTGCTCTAGTCGAAGTTCCGCGAAAATTCAAATTGGATGAATTAAAGATTCATTTTTTTTGTATAGAAATGAGTAATAAAAGTTTACAGTGTATAGTTTAATGTTCGTTTCTCCATTATTTATTTATATTTTACACCAAATAGTTAAATTTACAACTAACCAGAATAAATTTTCAAGAAAACACAAGATTTTTCAATTATATAGTTGAAGTTTTAACTAAAAAGGATAAATTTGAGAGAGAAAAAAATATAATAGTTCAATATTCCATTACAAAATTAATTTTGAACAACAAAAAACGGATTTTAAACCACCTTAATTAAGAGGAATAATATTCTACGAAGAAAGACGAATTTTAAATAAAATACATGAATTTTCAACGATATATTTGTATTTAATTTTCAGTTAAAAATAATAAAAAAAGGAGTTAAAAACAAAATAGTTTTGACCAAAAGAAATGAATTTTCAGATAAGAAATTAGTTTTTTACTGGAAATATAATTTTAAAATAAAAAACATGAATTTTCAACAACAAAATACGAATTTTTCAGCAAAAATTCAATAGTTAAATTTTCACTTAATTAACATTAAAAAAGAAAAACTGAATTTTCAATAAAATTGTTTAATTTTCAAATATAGAAATGAACTTTCTGCAAAAAACCTACAAATTTTCAACAAAAAATGTAACTGGTAAATATTTATTTTCAAAAATTAATAAATAAAAAACGAATTTTCAACGATAGAGTTGCATTTTGAAATCAAAATATTCGACCTAAAAGAAGAATTTTCAACTAAAATAAAAAATGCAAAAAAGAGATTAATTTTCAACCGAAAAACAACAATATTCAACAAAATACATGAACTTTTAATCAAACAGTTAAATTTTTAAATAAAGAAGACAAATTGTCATAGAAAAATCGAATTGTTAAATTTTACTTGAATTTTTAATCCCAAAGTTTAAATTTTAACTAAACCAGATACATTTTGAAGTAAAAGAAAAACTAATATAAAAAATAGTAGTTAAATTTTCAATCAAAGGAATGATTTTTTAACCAAACAGATTCATTTTTAACAAACAAGAATATTTTTCAAGCAAACAAAACAATTTTCAATCAAATACATGAATTTTCAACCACAATATGTTTCAATATGTTTCAATTTTATACCAAAAAGACGAATTGTAGTTGAACAAATATACATTTTTCAACCAAATAAACAAAATTTCAACCAAAGAAACGAATTCTTTAAAAAGAGATGAAATTTAAAACAAAAAGAGAAATTTTCAAATAAGATACATTTCAATCGCAGAAGCCAGTGCTAATTTATCCTCCAAATCTTTTTCTAATGCCCTTAAATCTATTTTCGCCTATTCTCTCTTTATTCTCATATTTCTATACATATTTTTCTTTCGTTCTAGAATATTCTAATGAAGTAATATTAATCCATTCATTGAATTTATTTTAATATTTGATTTTCCCGCTTTCTAACTACTCTATGATAAAAAAGGTTCCTGTATTTCCAACCTAATTGTAATAAATTTTCTACCATAGACTGTAAAAGCAGAAATTGCGATTCGACACAGTGTGTATCGGTAATTTGAGGTTAGTAAGACACATTTTCTTATAGACTTCTAGTTTAATCTTTAAACTAACGTCATTTTTTTTTTGTATCCTGCATAAAAAGATAATTAACTAGATTAAATTCGCATGTACGCATGTACAAAACAAAACAAATTTTTTGAACAAGTAGTAAGTGCCAATCAGAGCTGCCACTAGCAATTCGGTACTTCACAAACTTCTGGCAAAGATTGGTATTTCAAGTAGTGACGTCAGTTGGCAAGATGTCTGCACGCAGAGGGTCAAGCAATCGGGAAATTTACCAGTCTGGTTAAAAATTTAACTATTTTGGTGAAAATTAGTTTTTCTGTTGTTTTGAAAATTAATGAAATGAAAGTTAAATATTCCATTTTTGACTGAAAATTGAACTTTTTTAGTTGAAAAATCAGTGCTTTGGTTAAAATTTCATGTATTTTAATAAAAATTCGACTCTTTTAGTGGAAAATTAATAATTTTGATTCAAAATTAATCTTTTTGGTTGAAAATGATTTCTTGAGAATGTTCAAAAATGTTCAGTGCAAAAATTAATTTTTTTTCCAGATGAAAATTCATATATTTTGTTGAAAATTAGTTTTGTTGTTGAAAATTCAACTATTTTATTGAAACTCCTTTCATTAGTTCAAAATTATTTTTTAACTGCAAATTAGACTTTTGCATTTTTTGTAAACAAATCTATCGGTTCTAGTTAAAAATTTTACTATATTGTAGAAAATTCATATATTTTGTTAAACATTCGTCTTTTTTGGTAGAATATTATTATTTTTGTTTGTAAATTCATTTTCTTGGTTATAAATTTAACTGTTTTGTTAAAAATTCAATGTTTGGCTAAGAACTTATCTTTTTAATAAAAAATTTATCTACTTCGTTCGAAATTGAATAATTTTGTACAAAATTTAATTTTTATCTGAAATTTTTACTTTTCCATTTTTTGTTGAAAATATATTTTTTTATTTAAAAATTTATTTCTGTAAAGGAAAATTTAAGTAGTTTTGTTGAAAATTCGTTTTCTTACTTGAAACGTTTCTCTTTTTGGTTGAAAATTGAACTATGTGGCTGAAAATTCATCTTTTGTGTCAAATAATTAATCCATTTTTTTAATCGTGAAAAATCCCCTTTTCCATGTTTTTACACAAATTAGGTTTTGTTTTTGCAGATATTTTTTTTATTTTTCATTTTTTTTCTCGATATTTTTGTTTGTAACGTTTTTAATATTCATTTGAATAGCCTTTATAAACTCAGAAATATTATCTAAATAGACTTATGGCGAAAAATCACTTTTTTCGAAGTTATTAAAAAAAAAAACACTTTTTTCCAAGTTAATTATTAAAAAAGTAAAATATCGTCCTATTTGTATTGTTACTTCACCCTCGGCGTGTAGACATCTTGCCAACTGACGTCCCTATTCAAGCCAATTGAAACTTTCGGCGAAAATGAAACTTTAATACAATTTAAGCCAGGAAGTACAATTTCGTGTTTTAAATTTAAGGGATTAGGCATTTATCAAATAGCAGATTAGGCAGATTTAGGAGACAACATAACCTTACAGATATGGTCGGCGGCAAATTTGAAATTTTTAGCAGAATTCTTAATAATTTTGTCTATTAATGTAGTTTTTGACGGAGATTCTGAGAGCCACCGTAACTGTAAATATAAATATGACCGAAGTATGAGCGTTCTGAACTGAAGCTAGTTAACCAGAATAAAATCGCCATAATGTTGGAAGATTATTTTCTAAAAAATCATCACGAAGATTTAGAAGAGATATTGAACGATCCAGGAGCCTCAAATCATCACTCGATATACATAAAGTCAGTAGAATATTTTAATATAGATTTATTTTAATCGAAATATAATTTTCAAGCAAAGGATTTTTGTTTTATAATAAATTTGTGTAATAATCTAGTTTTGTAGATCTGCACAAAGAAGCAACTGAAGTATCAAATAAGGTTCTGAGACGGCCTCGTCATTATTTACCTCTGTGCGATGATTCTATAATATCAGCCCAAAAAAAATTGGCTGGTACCGAAGAATCCAAAAAACGACAAGCGAAAACGAGGGTATGACAATTTTTCATTTAATTAAAATGATAAAAACTCTTTTCTAATTTCAAGCATCAATTGAAAATATTTCATGTTTTCTTTTTCAACCAAAAAGATTAATTCTGAACACAGGTAATTAATTTTCTACCAAAAAAGATGAACCCTCAACAAAATGTGCACAGTTTTGACAAAATATTTGAATTTTCAACCATGAAGATTAATTTTTTTAATAAAAAAAGACGATTTTCAACAAACAAGATTAATTTTCTACAAGAAAATATCAATTTTCAAGGAATTGCATACATTTTTTATCAAATAGATCAATTTTTGAACCAATAAGATTAATTTTCAACCAGAAAATTAAAATTTCTACCAAAAAAGATGAATTCTCAAAAACAATACATAAATCTTTAACAAAATAATTGAAATTTTAACCAAGAAGATTAATTTTTTGCCAGAAAAAGATGAATTTTCAGCAAATTACATGAATTTTTAACCAAATATTTCAATTTTCTACAAAAAGACGAATTTTTAAGAAAGTATATAAATTTTTAACGAAATAGTTAAATTTTCAACCAAAAAGATTAATTTTTTCAAAAACAATGCGAACTTTCAACAAATTACATACATTTTAAACAAAATATATAAGTTTTTAAACAATAAGATTAATTTTCTAATAGAAAATTAAAATTTCTACCAGAAAAAGATGAATTCTCAACAAATTAATGAATTTTTAACCAAATATTTAAATTTTTTTAGCCAAAAATAAATTCTCTACAAAATATATACATTTTTTAACTAAATAATTTAATTTTTAAGCATGAATATTAATTTTTGTATAAAAAATACGGATTTTCAACAAAGAGCATAAATTTTTGACCAAATAATTGAATTTTCAACCAACAAGATTAATTTTTAACAAGAAAATATCAATTTTCAACAAATTGCATACATTTTTGATCAAATAGATCATTTTTGAACCAATAAGATTAATTTTCTACCAGATAATTAAAATTTCTACCAAAAAAGATGAATTCTCAAAAACAATACATAAATCTTCAACGAAACAATAGAAATTTTAACCAAGAAGATTAATTTTTTACCAGAAAAAGATGAATTTTCAGCAAATTACATGAAGTTTTAACCAAATATTTCAATTTTCTACAAAAAGACGAATGTTTAAGGAAATACATCAATTTTTAAAGAAATACTTGAATTTTCAACCAAAAAGATTAATTTTTTCAAAAAAAATGCAAACTTTCAACAAATTACATACATTTTAAATAAAATAGATAAATTTTTAAACAATAAGGTTAATTTTTTCAATAAAATATGAGTTTTCAACAAATTACATACATTTCAAATAAAATAGATAAATTTTGAAACAATAAGATTAATTTTCTAACAGAAAATTAAAATTTCTACCAGAAAAAGATAAATTCTCAACAAATTAATGAATTTTTAATTAAGTAGTTAAATTTCTTAGCCAAAAAATAAATTCTCTACAAAATATATCAATTTTTAACGAAATAATTGAATTGTTAAGCATGAAGATTAATTTTTTTTATAAAAAAATACGAATTTTCAACAAAGTACATAAATTTTTTACCAAATAATTGAATTTTCAACCAGCAAGATTAATTTTCTACAAGAAAATATCAATTTTCAACGAATTGCATACATTTTTTATCAAATAGATAAATTTTTAACTAATAGGATTAATTTTCTACCAAATCATTAAAATTTCTACCAAAAAAGATGAATTCTCAAAAAGAATACATAAATCTTTAACGAAATAATTGGAATTTTAACCAAGAAGATTAATTTTTTACCAGAAAAGATGAATTTTCAGCAAATTACATGAATTTTTAACCAAATATTTCAATTTTCTACAAAGTACATACATTTTGGAACAAATAGTTGAATTTTCAACCAATAGGATTAATTTTCCGCAATAAAATATGGGTTTTCAAGAAATCACATACATTTTTAATAAAATGGATAATTTTTTAAACAATAAGATTAATTTTCTAATAGAAAATTAAAATTTCTACCAGAAAAAAATGAATTCTCAACAAATTAATGAATTTTTAACCAAATAGTTAAATTTCTTAGCCAAAAAATAAATTCTCTACAAAATATATACATTTTTAACGAAATAATTGAATTGTTAAGCATGAAGGTTAATTTTTTTTATAAAAAAAATAAATAATTTTCAACCAAAAGGGACGAATTTCCAACAAATATTTGAATCCTCAACAAAAACAGATTATTTTTTATCGACCCGCTGCGCTTTGAACCCCAAATTTGAGCTTTTAACAAAACTTTTTACCAAATTGCATACATTTTTCTACCAAGAAGATTAATTTTTTTTCCGATGAAAGACGAATTTTTAAGGAATTAGATAAATTTTTAACGAAATAGTTGAATTTTGAATATAAAAGATTAATTTTCTACCCGAAAATGTAATAGTTAATATTGTAATGAAGAAAAACTTTTAATATAAGATAAAAAAACAGTTTATTTGAACCAAAAATGATGAATTTCCAACTAAACCGTGACGTTATTAACCGAAAAGATGAGTTTTCCACAAAACATTTGAATTTTCAACCCAATAGTTAAATTTTAAACAAAATAAATAATTTTGAATGAATTAGTTGGATTTTATACTAAGAAAATTAATTTTTTATCCAAAAAATACGAATTTTTAACAAGTTATACATGCTACTGCAAATTTGAACTAAATAATCGAATTTTTAAACTAAAAATATCAATTTTTAACCAAAAATTGAGTAGTTAAATTTTAATTTATAAGAAATAATTTTCAAGAAATACGAATTTTTTACAAAACAGTTTAATTTTGTATGAAATAGTTGAAATGTCAACCAAGAAGATTAACTTTTTACCAAAAAAGACGAATTTTCAACAAATTATACACTTTTAATCCAAATTATATTTGATTGTATTTTATTTTGTATTTTTTTTAAACTAAACAATTAAATTTATAGTTAAAAAAATTATTTTTTAACCAAAGAAAAACGAATTTTCAACCAAATAGTTCAATTTTCTACCAAATTGTTGAATTTTCGAGCAAAAAAAAACCAAAATTTTAGAAAAGAGATGAGTTTTTATACCAGAAAGATGATTTTTTGGCAGAATAGTAGAATTTACAGTCACAAGAAAAATTTTTAGACAAGAGAGGAAAAAAGTTTTAACCAAATTATTGAATTTTCAACTCAAGAAGACGAATTTTCAACAAAACTGGTGAATTTAAAACCATGAAGTATTATTTTTCAACCAAATTGGAGAATTTTCAACAAGTGAATTCATTTTTGATTTTCAAACAAAAAAATTTGTTAGTCAAGAAAAAAAACATTTAAATTCTCAAATTTTCAAGCCAAAAATACGAATATTTTACAAAACAGTTAAAAATTTTAACCAAAAATTATGAATTTTCAGCGGAAAAGTTAATTTTAAACTAAAAAATTTAATTTATAGTTAAAAAAATTATTTTTTAACCAAAGAAAAACGAATTTTTAACTAAAATTATTAATCTATTACCCAACAAATAAGCTATTTAAAAATTAGTTCAACTTTCAACCAGGTAGAGTTGTATTTTTTAAATAAAAAAAAAAGATTTTACAGTCACAAAAAAAAATTTTAGACAAGAGAGGAAAAGGGTTTAAAACTAATTATTGAATTTTCAAGTCAAGAAGACGAATTTTCAATTAAATTGTTGAATTTAAAACCAAGAAGTATTACTTTTTAACCAAATTTAAACAAATTTGTTAGTCAAGAAAAAAACATTCAAATTGTCGAATTTTCAAACCAAAAATACGATTTTTCATAAAAACAGTTGAGTTCTTAATCAAAAAGTATTACTTTTTAACGAAATTGTTGATTTTTCAACCAAATTAAGGAAGCTAGGAGAACATTTTTCTAAATCTTAGCTGTATATAAAATGCAATTTTTTATTTATTGTTAACAGGTTCATATGAGAATAATAGGTGTGCCAGTAAAAGCACATCTTGACGAAATTGGCGAATTAGTTACAATAGTAGGCATAGTTGTGAGAATGTCGCAACCAATAGTTATAAAATTGTCGAAACGATACAACTGCCGAAAATGCAAGCACATAACTGTATCACACGTGAGTTATATATTTTCTTATTATTTACTATATGTAAGAAGAAGAGTGATCCAAAAAAGGCTTTATTATTTTATTAAATTGTTCCTGCTATTGTCAAAATATCCCCTGAATTTTGCCAGAATGAAAAGCAAAAATATTTAGGAACTGCTCAACCCCATTTTTGCAAAAAAAACTTGTTTTAATTTAATGAAATGGTTAAATTTTAATTAAAGAATTAATTTCTAACAACAAAAAAACGAATTTCTTAAAAAATATTTAAATTTTGCAACAAAGAGATAAATTTTGAACGATAAAAATATTTTATGAAAGTAGTTGAATTTTCAACGAATAATGAAAAAGACCAATTTTCAACAAAATATTTGAATCTTCAATCAAAATAGGTTCATTTTCAAGCAGAGAGTTGCATTTCTTTCAAAAAAATATAAAGTTTCTACCAAAAAAGATCAATTTTCAACCAAAAACGATTTTTCAGTCAAGAAAAAATAATATCAACCAAATTCTTGAATTTTCAATTCAAAAAGCCGATTTTCCTACAAAATAGCTGAATTTTCGATAAAAATGTTAATGAATACTTAACGAATAATCTAAAAGTTATTTCATCAAAAAAATATTTTAATTTTGAATAAAAATAATTTGAATTCAATTCAAATTTTTAACCAAATATTTCATTTTCTACAAAAAGACGAATTTTTAAGAAAACACATAAATTTTTAACGAAATAGCTGAATTTTCAACCAAGAAGATTAATTTTTTCCAAAAAAATGCGAATTTTCTACGAAGTACATACATTTTGGAACAAATAGTTGAATTTTCAACCAATAAGATTAATTTTCTGCAACAATATATGAGTTTTCGACAAATTACATACATTTTAAATAAAATAGATAAATTTTTAAACAATAAGATTAATTTTCTAACAGAAAATTAAAAATTCTACCAGAAAAACATGAATTCTCAACAAATTAATGACTTTTAACCAAACAGTTAAATTTCTTAGCCAAAAAATATATTCTCTACAAAATATATTAATTTTTAACGAAATAATTTAATTTTTAAGCATGAATAATATTTTTTTTATAAAAAAATACGAATTTTCAACAAAGTACATACATTTTAAAGTACATAAATCAAAAAGTTAATGAATACTTAACGAATAATCTAAAAGTTATTTCATCCAAAAAATATTTTTATTTTGAATAAAAATAATTTGAATTGAACCAAAAAAAATAGTAAATTTCAACAAACTAATTGAATCTTCAACTAAAATAGATTAATATTCTACCGAACTAGATATCAATTTTCAAACAAGAAATATTTTTGACCAAAAATACTAATCTTCAATAAAATAGTTACATTTTCAACCAAAGAGATAGTTTTTCAACATTAAAAATTAGTTTTTAACATTTTAGTTCAATTTTAAAACCAAATAAATTTTTTTTCAAAAAAGTAGTTGAATCTGGAATCAAAACAGATAAATTTTTAATCAAACAGTTGTATTTTTCAGCTAAAAATACGTAGAAAGAGGAATTTTTAAACTAAAAAGACAAATTTTAATTAAAAGTTAAAAAAAATGTTGGCCCAAGAAAAAAGTAGTTAAATTGTGATTTTAATTTTCTAGACAAAAAGACAAATTTTCTACAAAACCCTTGAATTTCTACTTAAAAAATATTAATTTTCAACCAAAAATGGAATAAATAGTCCAATAAGATTTTCAGTAAAAATAACTTTCCAAGAAAAAACGAATTTTCAAGAAAAAGATTTTAATTTTCGAAAAAATAGTTAGATAGATCAAAAGTATTTGAATTCAACAAAAAATAGACAAATTTTCAACAAAATAGTTGAATCCTCAACCAAGGAACTTTATTTTTTATCAACCAGTTGCATTTTTATAAAAAAAATTTTTTTAAGAGAAGAGTTGAATTTTGAAAACAGAAAGATTTTTGACTCAAGAAAAAAAATATCAAACAAATTCTTCAATTTTCAAGTCAAAAAGACGATTTTTCGACATAACCGTTGAATTTTTAACAAAAGAAATTCATTTTTAACCATAAAGTTGAATTTTCAAACTAAAAATTAGCAATTTTTTTAAAACAAAATGGAATAGTTAAATTTTTAGTTAAAATAATTCATTCTCAAGCAAAAATAAAATAAAATCGAATGAACTGAGATGATAAATCTTCAAAAATGAAAAGTTAGTTCAATTTATAACCAAACAATAATTTTCTTAATGCATTAATATTAATTCTCAACAAATATTATAATAATTGATATTGCAGCCGAAAAATTTTAATATTTAATTTAAAAAATTTGAATTTAAAATTAAAATAAGAATTTCTAACAAAATAGTTAAATTTTCAGGCAAACAGATGCATTTTCATTTTAATTGATAAACCTTTAACCAAAAATTGAATTTTAAATAAATTAGTTCAAATTTCTAGCAAATAATAAAAATTTAACCAAAAAAGCTGAATTCTTAACGAACGATTTTTCAACAAAATATTTGAATCCTTAATCTAATCAGATTAATTTTTTAAACAAACAGTTGTATTTTTATAAAAAAGATGAAATTTCTATAAAAAAGATGAAATTTCTATAAAAAAGATGAATTTTCAAACCAAGAAGACGAGATTTCGATCAAAGAAGAAGATTTTTCAGCCAAGAAAAAAAATATGAAACGAATTATGGAATTTTATAGCCAAAAAGACGATTTTTCTACAAGAAATTTGTTCAAATTTCAAACAAATAATAAAAATGTTAATTAAAAAATATGAATTCTTAACAAATAATGTAATAGTTGACATTTTAACCAAAAAATATATTTATTTGAAATCCAAAATAGTTGAGTTCAGCCGAAAACTAAATAATTTTTTTCAATATTGTCAAATCCTTAATCAAAACGGATTAATATTTTAACAAAAATTGCTTTTCAACGATAAAAGCTGAGTTTTTAAGGAAAAATGTACCAAAATAATAAAAATAATGCAGCAAATCTAGCATAATATTTAATTTTTGAACCCAAAAGGATGGATTTACAATAAAAAATTTAATATTAGATTTTTCACCCCGAAAGAATGAACTTCTAAGCAAAAATAACTAAGGTTTTCTTATAAAGTTTTATTAATTCCAATCCTATTTAAGTTTCTATTATTTAAGTTCCTATTTATAAAAAGGGACAATATTTTGAAGTCTGTGATAAATAAATAACCGTTTTTTTTGTTATTTATAAACTAATGAACAATATTTAAAAAAACCATATTAGCACTTCTACTTTATTTTTATTTTCTATCGCTTACAGTTAACTTGGGAGAGAGATACAATTCCAGTAATGAGAGAGTGTCAAGCCTGCCAATCGAGCAATATTGAACTAATTCCTTCTTTACAACAGGAAGATTGTACGGACCAACAAGAAATAAAAATTCAGGTAAATTAGTACTGTGAAAAAAATAGCCATTAAAAATACAAGCTTTCTCGACTGTAAACAATTTCTACTATTTTTTAATGCGGATAATGCCCCAGTGGATATTTATTGTTTAAAAATATTAATACATATAAAATAATTAATTTACATTAATTAAAATTCAAGGAACTATACGTGCTACTAAATCGAAACTAAAAATAATTATTTTTCTTTTATTTGTGCTCTTAATCAGAAGGTCTACTCAAATACTGGAAAAAAATCCCGTGACAATTACAGGTTTTTTTTTAGTTATCTTTCTCGAGTTTATTATAAATAATGTTTTTTTTCAGTCCTTGTAAATATTTAAAAGTGTAAAAATAGAAATATATTTCTTTTAGAAAACTGACAAATTATATCACAAGATATTCTCAAATACCTTTTCAACATCGAATAATTAAAAAAATAAATACTAAAAACGTAAATATTCATTTTTGGAATTTGTTCCTTTAGTCCAGGAATTTAAATTCACATTAATTTTTTAGAGAAAAAATTAATTTTGAACCAAAATAAAATATTATTTTAAAACAGTAATTAAATTCTTAACAAAAGAATTTCATTTTCATTTAAGTAATTGAATTTTCAACGAGAGAAAATGAATTTTTAAAGAAAAATTTAATATTTGATACAGGTTGATATTTCAACAAAAAATATTTTAACATAAAATAAAAAAACAGTTGAATTCATAAAAAATGCGAATGTTTAACAAACTAGTTTAATCCTCAACAAAAACAGATTAATTTGCACAAAATAATTATATTTTCAACCAGAGAGTTAAATTTTTTGCTAAAATGATCAATCTTCAACCAAATAAATGAATTTTTAACAAAGTAGTTTGGAATTTAAAAAAATACTGTAATGCTAAACAAAAAAAAACTTGGCATGCTACCAAAAAATACGATTTTTCAACTTAATGTATTCCTAAATTTTAGAAAAATGTTTAAAAAATACAAAAATTGCTTCAAAAGCTTGCAAATTTTTTCGATTTATTTATCAATCTTTGAAAAATCTTTAATTATTTAATAATAATTTTGAATCATTTAGAAATTAACTTTTGTTTTAATAAAAAAAGGATTTAAGCAAAAAAGACGAATTTTCAACAGGAGTATTATAAACATACTTTTTCAAATAAAAAAACATTGTTATTTAATGTTATATTACAATTTTAAAAAATGTAAGCATTTCCACGTTTTTCCAAATATTAAAAAATTCCCTGATAATTCTAGGTTTTCCAGATGATCTTTATCTCGAATACATTAATTTTTAAACAAAAAGATGAATTTTTGAGAAAAGATTTAAATTTTGAACCAACCAGATTTATTTTTAACCAAAACGATGAAATAGTTGAATTTGCAGCCCAAAACATGAATTTTTAAATAAACTGATCAGTCTCATTAAATTTCCAACGAAAAGTATTATTTTCAGCCAAAGAAAAAAAGGAATTTTTAACAAAAGAGTAACTGTCCACCAACTAATTAAAGAAAATTTTAAATTTTAATAAAAAATAATGGAATTCAACCAAGAAGAATAAATTTGGAACAAAAAACATAAATTTTCAACTAAAAACAGAATATAATAAACAAAAAATTTTACTTAAAATTCAAATAATCATGTTTTTTTATTGGACATTCAACTACTTGGTCGAAAGTTGAACTAATTTGTTAAAACTTATTTTCTTGGTAGAAAATTCATCTCTTTGGTTCGTAAATTATCTACTTTATTAAAAATTGGTCTTTTTTTATTTAAAAATTCGAAATTTGGATGAAATTTCTTACCTTTATTGACTGAAAATTCTTTCTTAACTGAAAATTCAATTTTTTTTTTGTAAATTCGTAATTTTTGTTTAAAAATGTATCTCTCTTAGTTCTAATTTAATCTTCTCTAGTTAAAAATTCCACTGATTGTTCGAAAATTAATCTTTTTTGGTTAAGGATTCAACTATTTTTATTTAAATTCGTTTTTTACGTTTAAAATTAATTTAAAATAGTTAAAGATAAAAGATAATTTTTCAACCAAAAATTGTTTAGTTGAATTTTTCGTTAAAAAGATCATTTTCAGCCCAAGAGATGAGTTTTCATGTAAAATGATGGAATATTGAATTGAAAAAGTTATATTTTTAGTTGAGAATAAAAATTTTCCAGCAAATAGATAAATTTTCTACCAAAAAAGACGAACCAAAAATCAAACGATCAAATTTGGATAACAAATTGTTAAATATTTCAATTCAAATAAAAAAATAAATAAAAAAAGAGAAAAGAAAAAGAAAGAAACTTCCAAATCGCCTACCTTTTCTCTCGTATGTTCTTTTTAACACAATTAAAAAAAATCTACATTAGATTATAGTTTTGCTTTAGAATTCATCTTTTTGATTAAAAGTGTTATTATTAGATTGAAAATTTAATTACTGTACTTAAAAATAAAACGATTTTTTTAAAAAGTAATCCTTTTTTTCGTAAAGAATTCAGCTTTTTATTGAAAATTCAACTACTTGGTCAAAAGTTGCATTAATTTTTTTAAAATTTATTTTTTGGTTAATAATGTAACATTTAGATTTTTGTTTATTGAAAATTGGTCCTTTTTGGCAGAAAATTAATCTTCTTGGTTCAAAATTAATTTATTTTGATTTTTTTTATTAATTTTTTATCTGAACATTTAATTCTTTCAGTTTTCAATAAAAAAATTATATTTTTAAATTGAAAATTCAATTTAAATTTTGTTGAAAATTCGACTTTGTAGGTAAATAATTAATGACGATTATTATATTTTTAGTTGATTTACTTTGTACTAACTTTATACTTTGTACTTTTTACTAAAATTTGTTTAAAATTTATTTTTTGGTTAATAATGTAACATTTAGGTGAAATTTGTGGCCCTTCTTGACAAACAATTGTTTCTTGATTGAAAACTCCAGATTTTTCTTGTGTAAATTTGTTTTTTAGTATGAAAATTCATATCTTTTAGTTCTTTCAGTTTTTTTTTTATAAATGCAACTGTTTATTCGAAAATAAATTTGTTTTGGTCAAGGATTCAACTATTTTGTTAAAAATACCTTTTTTTGCTTCAAACTAATTTTTTTTTTACTGAAAATGTAACTATTCCATTTTTTTTTTTTTTTTGAAAATCAGTCTTTTTAGTTAAAATTTCATCTTTTTTGGTAGAAAATTAATCTTCTTGGTTAAAAATTCATTTTCTTTTTTTAAATCAAAAATTTATCTTTATTAATTGAAAATTCATGGTAAATTTTATTAAAAGTTCGACGTCTTTGGTATGTAATTAATGAATGTTGGAAATTCATTCCTTTAACTGCAAATATTTCATTTTTTGTGGTAAATTTGCCCTTTTTATTAATTTTCTTGGTTCAAAATTAATTTATTTTGATTAATTTTTTACCTGAACATTTGAACCTTTGAACATTTGAACATTTTTACCTGAAAAACTCTTTCAGTTTTCAATAAAAACTTATCTTTTTTAATTGAAAAGTCAATCTAAATTTTGTTGTAAATTGGACTATTTAGCTAAATAATTAATGATGATTATGTAATTAATTAACGTTGAAAATTCATTTCTTCAACTGCAAATATTTCAGTTTTGTTGAAAATTAATCTTTTTTAGTTCAAAATTCGGTTAAAAATGAGTTTTTTTTTCTTTAAAATTAATTCTTCAACTAATAATGCCACTATTCCATTTTTAGTTGAAAATTCGTTGATTTTTTTTGTAGAAAATTAATCTACTAGTTTAAAAAAATTTTATTGTTTAAAAAATCATCTTTTAGACTAAAAATTAATTTTCCTGGTTGCAAAATATAACTATTTTGTTGAAAACTCGTTTTCCTCTCTTGAAAATTAATTTTTTTAACTTTTCCATTTTTTATTGAAAATTTTTTATTGTACATATTTTTTATTTGTAAATCCTTGTTAAATTTGGTTAAAAGTACGACTTTTTAGGTATCTGATTAATCTTCTTGGTTCAAAATTCATGTTTTTTGGCTAAAAATTCAACTAATTTGTTGAAAATTCGATTTTCAACTAAAATTGTAACTATTTCATTTCTGGTTGAAAATGCCACTAATTGGTCAATAATTCTTGGGTTTTGTTAGGAAATTCGACCTTTTTGTAATTAAAGATAATTATTTTATTAATTAATGTTGAAGATTCGTTTCTTCAACTGCAAATATTTCATTTTTTGTTGAAAATTTATATTTTTTAATTGGAAATTCAACTATTTTGTTAAAATTTTTTTTAAATGAAAATGCAACTATTCTCTTTTTTGTTGATAATCAGTCTTTTTAGTTAATTTTCATCTTTTTTGGTAGAAAATTAATCTTCTTGGTTCAAAATTCATTTTCTTTTTTTAATCAAAAATTTATCGTTTTTAATTTAAAATTCATGGTAAATTTTATTGAAAATTCCTCGTCTTTGGTGTATAAATAATGATAATTATGTATTAATGAATGTTGAAAATTTATCTTTTTTACATTCTCATCATTTATGATTGAGGAAGGTCGGAAATTTGGCACCTACATGTTTCAACGGATCTCCACGTTTCGTGACCTCCTGAATCCGAAAATCAAGTTTTTACGATGGCGTCTGTCTGTC
>JAWWLR010000034.1:111172738-111185549 GCA_035041075.1 Acraspis erinacei
GGGACAACCATTTAATTAGTTGCTGTTACTAACTGAATAGTCGCTGCAACTAATGAAATTGTTGTGTCAACCAATAAAATAGTAGGAACAACTAATAAAGTAGCAGTACCATATCTTAGTAACTAAATAGTTGGCTCAACTAATAATTTTTTTCAGTGAACTTTTAATCAAGAATGGAAAAGTTGCATTGCAAGTTAAAAAATTAATTATCAATCAAAGAATCAAAACAAACGAATTTTCAACACAATATTTAGCAAAAAAGATGAATCATCTACAAAACCATTGAATTTTCATTCCGAAAATGTGATATTTCTTCAAATTAATTTTCTGCTAAAAAATACATCTTTATAAATATAGTTCAATTTTTAACAAGAGAGATAATTTCCTACCAAATAGTTAATTTTTCTATTAAATTCTTGAATCTTCTACGTTACTAGATTAATTTAGACCAAAATAGACAAATTTTTAACAAAGTATTTGAATTTTCAAACAGAAAAGACAAATTTTCGAACTAAAATATTAATTTTTAACATAAAATCGAAACATTGTAATTTAAAAAAATTCATTCCTAACAAAAACTAATCAAATGAATTTTCAGTAAAATAGTTCAATTTTCAGTTGAAAAAATTAATTTTTAACAACAAGCGAAAAAAATTAAATTTTAAAAAACTAATTTCAGTTTCATCCAAGGAATCTAATTTCCTATCTAAAAATATGAATTTCCGACGAAAAATGTAATAGTTCATATTTTAACAAAAGAAGATTTTAATTTAAAGTAAAAAATAGTTGGATTTATCCAACAGAAACGAATTTTCAAAAAAGTTCTTGAATCTTTAACTAAAACAAATTAATTTTCTACCAAACTGTTGCATCCTTAAGCAGGAAAATTTATATCATACCAAAAAGACGAAATTTCAACAAAACAGTTAATTTTCAACCAAAAAAAATTTGCTACTCAAGAAAGTAAAAAAATTTGCAATAATATTGTTGAATTTTCAAAACAAGAAGACTGATTTACAAGAAAATAATTTAATTTTGAACCAAATAATATAATTTTCTACCAAAATGGATGAATTTACAGAATAAAGAATAACATTTGAAAAAAACACTGAGGTTCATTATTTATAATAATTTTAAAATATCTATTTTTTTTAAATTTATTATTTTATTTTTTTATTTTTTTTTATTTTTATTTTATTTATTTATTTATTTTATTATTTTATTTTTTTTTATTTTATTTATTATTATTTTTTAAATCTATAAATCTATAAAAACCCTTGAAATACTTGGAGATTTAATAAAGTCCTTGAAATATTTTTAATTTCTTGAAATACCTTAAAATCACTTGAATTTTTTCGAAATTCCTTCAAATACGTCGAAATATTTTTATTCTCTTGAAACCCGATATTTTTTTTAATTAGTTTTAATATTTGGAATCCCAAAAAATCCAGTTAAAAGTCTTAATAGCCTTTCAAGCTTTCAGGTATGTTTGGAAATCTTACAAGTTCCGTGAAAGGTTTATTAAAGCCGACGAAGTCGCTTAAAATCAATAGAAATACACGCGACTCTCGATTTAGGAACAATGTCGGGAATTGTCTGCAAATAGCCTTTATCCTAAATCGGAAAACTCGAAACGTAAACAGTCAGGGCCGCCTGTACAGTTTCCTATTGGAAAGCATAATATTGCGCAATCACCGCATGTGAGTACCCGCGGAATGCGACCCTTCCGAGGCGAGAGTCTCGACCATCTCTCACCCTGCGTGCTGAAAAATTGTGTGGGCCAGAAATTTTAGGAATTCCTGAACCGCGAGTTGCTAAAGCGAGAATCAGGTCCACTCTGGAATTAAAATTAAATTAAATTAATTAATTAAAGTCATCTCAAAACCCGTTATAATAATTTACTCTAATGATTTTCTAGAATCACTAAAAAATGATGAGAAATTCTTCATAAAAAAATTATTTTACACCTATATTGAATTTCCTATAATATTGTTTTCTTAAGGGGGGTTTAAGCAAAATTGAGAACCTCTAAGGGAGTATATGCACGAGTGAAAACGTAAAAACACTAATCTTGGGTAGTTTCGGCCTGGTGGATTTCAAGATCTTTGTAATGGATCTCCGGATATACTCAGAGGGTGAAATATTTCCGGGGCACTCGCAAACTTTCACCAATTCTTACTTTTCCCATTCACGATACATCCGCATTTCCCCCCGATTTTATAGCCTAATGCTAAATGCTTTCAATACCCAGATTGTAATTTATTAAAACTCTTTTCTGCTGATAAAACTCTTTGAAAATTAAATATATTTTATAAAGTTAAATTCTTGGCAGATGCATTCAGAAAAATGTTTCTTTGAATAAAATACTTGTTTTAAAAATGAAATATTTTTTCGGAAAAAAGATCTTTCTCCATCGCTCCGCTGGGAATCGACCCACAGAACTTCCGATTTCCGGTCGGGTGCTTTCCCCATTAAGCTACTAAAAAGATCTAAAGAGGAATCCTTTTTTAGAAATACACGAATTATTTTGCCAGGTGTCACATATCTAATTTTTCAAGGAATCTGTATTACCATCAGAGAATAACAAAAATTCTTAACGCCTTTTCAGACTAGATGGAGCTAGGAATTGAAAATTTTTGTTAATTAATTTTTTTTCTGGAAAAAGATAGATAGAAATAAAAAATAAAAGATAGATCTTTTTTCAGAATATGATATAGATAATACAGATTGCTTAATTAAATATTTGTTTGACCCTACATATGATCGGGTTTTTCCCGGTCAAGGTTTTCTATTTTCTCGGCCCACTAAAAGTGACATATTCATACTTTTCGCTCAGCGCAAAAATTTATTTTAAAATTTATTAACACATATTTAAATTTTGCACTAAAAAATAACAGTTTTTAACAAAAAATGGAATAGTTAAATTTTTAGTTGAAGCAATTAATTTTCAAAAAAAAGAACGGATTTTCAAGAAAATAGTCCAATTTTCAACATAACTGAGGAATTTTCAACTAACATTCTTTAACATTCTTCAACTGAACTAGTTGAATTTTCAACAACAAAAAATTAATTTTGACTAAAAAAGACAAACTGCAAACCAAAACTTAAATAATTAAATTTTAATCAAACACATGAATTTTCTACTAAAACTATAAAATATTCAATTGGAATAAGTTAAATTTCTAGTTAAAAAAAATTGCTTTTCACAAAAAAACTAAATTAAAAAAACTAGTTACATTTTCAAAGAAAGCGATGAGTTTTCAACTAAAATGATGAATCTTTTACTAGAATAATTGAATTTTTGACCATAAAGACGAATTTTCAACTAAAAAAGATAACTTTTCAACCAAAAATACAAAGTACAAAATACAAAACACAAAAAAAAACAATATTAAATCAAAGCATAAATAAATGTTCAACAGCAAAGTTAAATATTGGTGAAAACCATAGAAATGAATTTTTTATTAAAGTTCAGAATCTCCAATTAAAAAAATTAATTTTTAACAAAAGAGATGAACTTTCAAACAAGTAATTTTATTTCCAACCTAAAAGATGAATTTTTAATTAAAATGATAATTATTTATTAGAATACTTGAATTTTCAACCGAAAAGAAGAATCTTCAAACAGAAGATTAACTGGCAAAAAAGTAATTTTCTACTAAAAAAATTGATTTGTAATAAAGTATGTAGGTTTTCAGCGAATTATTTGAATTTTAAATTAAAAAATATAAATTTTCATCCAAATTGGTGAATTTTGAAGAAGAAAAGATCAATTTTTTAACAACAAATTTTCATTTGAAGTAATTAATTTTCAACGATACCGGTGAATTTTCAACTAAGATTATGAATCTTCAACTGGAATACATGAATTGTATACAAAAAGGATGAATTTTGAACCATAAAGATTAAGTTTCTACAAAAAAGGCGAATTTTTTACCAACTTTATTCTTAACAAGAAAATGGACTTTTTGTAAAACCGTTAAATTTTCTACCCAAATAGTTAAATTTTTAGTTAAAAAATTGATTTTTAACAAATTAATTAAACTTTTAAGAAGAGATGGATTTTCAATTAAAATGATGAGCCTTCAACCAGCAAAAAAATAATTTTCAGCGAAAGCACTAAATTATCTGATAAAATTCTAATTCTAAACGAAAAAAATGGATTTTCAGCAAAATAGTTCATTTTTTCCTGCAATAGTGGAATTTTTAGTAAAAAAAAAAAGATTTTCAGCAAAGCAGTTACATTTTCAACCAGCAATAAACTAATTTTACACGAAACTCATGCATTTTTACCCAACAAGGATGAAATTTCAAAACCAAGAAAATATTTTTTTATTACAAAAGGAAAGTTTTCAACTAAAAAATATTAATATTAAAAAGTGCCAAAGTTAAATTTTCAGCTAAAAATCAATTTTGTACCAAAAGAAAAGACTTTTCGTCTAAACAGTTACATTTTTAACCAAAGACATAAACATTCAATTAAAAAAATCAGAATACTCTGGCAAAAAAGAATATTTTTAAACCAAAAAGATGCATTTTCATAGAAAAAAAGATATTTCTACTAAAACAGATGAACTTTTAAATCAAAAGATAAATTTTCAAAACACAAATAGTTGCCATTTTTGTTAAAAAGTATTTCAGTTGACTTTTCACGATCAAGATATGATTTTTTAAACATGTAATAATTTTCTACGAAATAAATTAAATCTTTAATTTAGAAAGATGGATTTTTAACCGAAAATAATAACTTTTTAACCAAAAAGGAAAACTTTGTAATCAAATGTTTGAATTCTCTACCAAATAGTTTGATTTTTAATTTTATCCAAGAAACATGAAATTTGAACTAAAACAGAAGAATTTTTGTTTAAAAAATAAATTTTTTTTAAGTTGAACTTTCATCCAGAAAAGATTCCAGTTGATTTTTCAAGATCAAAATATGAATTTTTTGACAAAAAATAAGTTTCTACGAACAAAATTTGATTTTCATTCCAAAAAGATGAACTTTTTCCAACGATTTCAATTCATTTTTCCACAAGAAAATATAAATTTTAAGCAAAAAGTATATTTTCTACATAATAGTTTAATTCTCAACCAAACAGTTTCATTTTTATCAAAAAAAGATGCATTTTTAATACAAGCTTTTTTTAAGTTGAATTTTCGTCCAGAAAATATTTCAGTTCTCTTTTCAACACCAAAACATCTTATTTGAATAAAAAGTAAATTTTCTTCGAAATAGTTAAGTTTTCAATACAACAGCAGAATTTTCAACCAAAAAGTCAGAATTTAAAAAAAAATGGTTTTATTTTCCCTTAAATAGTTGCGCTTTTATACAAGAAGGATGCGATTTACGCTAAAGCAGGAGAATTTTAAAATCAAAAATACAAACTTCAAAAAACCGGTTGAATTTTCAACCGAACAGTTGCATTTTTATTCAAGAAAGATGAAATTTCTTTTAAAACAGATGAACTAGAAAAAAGCCTTAAAAATAAAGTTAAATTTATGTGCAAAGATGATTCCAGTTCGCTTTCCAACAACAAAATAAGAATAGTAAACAATAAGTTAATTTTCTGCTAAATAGTCGAATTTTTAACCAAAAAGTATAACTTTTTAACAACATTTTTAAATTTTCAACCCAGCAACAGTTAAATTTGCAACCAAAAAGGACGTTTTTAAAAAAAAATTGTTACATCTTTAAATAAATATTAAAATTTATAACTAAAAACCCAAAAATGAATAAAAAGATAATCTTCAGGAAAAAGTTTTCGCGGATTTGAAAACATTACTTACAAGAGTGAGGAACCCCCCCCCCGCTATTATAACAAATTGTAACAAGTTGTCTCGACGCCCCTCCCCTTGAGCTGTTACGTAATGTAAGTACGGTCCCTAAAGTAGAAATTACGTACCTAAATTGACCAAAATTATTAAATTTAAAATTTAAAGTAAATACATTGTCAAACAAACATTTGTTTGACTCTATATCAAAGTTAGAATTTTTTTGATTTACATAAAATTTGTTTGGGTTAAAAAATGGTCTATTTAAATGAAATAAGTTTTGTTTGAATCAACCAAATATTCATTTGACCCTACATAAAAAAAAGAATTTGGTTAATTTAAACAAACATTTGTTTGATCCTATATCGAAGACAGAACACCCAGAGAAAATTCCTCTTGTTTGAGAAGGATGCTTCTTGACACAAATAAAATTTTCTTTTAAATTCAATGCTGAAAACAATTTCATTTGTTTGAGAAAGAATCTTTTTGCAACAAACATGATCCTTTTGCGACAAACTTTACCTAATCTTGTAACCAAATAATTATTTTAATGTAAAAATGTAAAAATGATATGCAAAGTGTCAAAGCAAAACAGATAAGAGGACAATGCTTTTGTTTCAGGACAAGTTTCTCTCTGAATTGAATTTGTTTAAGTCAAATAAAATTGGTTTTATTTAAACAAAGTCGGGTTTGAGTCAAATAAATTTGATTTAAATAAATAAAGTATTTGCTTGACCCTATATCAAAGAAAGAATTTGGTTGAATGAAACAAACATTTCTTTGGCCCTATATTAAAGATATAATTTATTTGCTTCAAATAAAATTTGTTTGGGTTGAAAAATGGTGTGTTTGAATCAAATAAGTTTTGTTTCAGTAAAACATATATTTGTTTGACCCTTTATTAAAGAAAGATTTTGGTTGATTGAAACAAACAATTGTTCGATACAATATCAAAAAGATAGAATACTCAGAGAAATTTCCTCTTGTTTTAGAAGGATGCTTCTTCACACAAATAAAATTGTATCTTAAATTTAAAGTTGAAAGAAATTTTATTTGTCCCAAAAAGAATCTTTTTGAAGTAAAAATTATCACTTTGCGACAAACTTGACCTTATCTGGTAGCCAAATAATTCTGTTTAGGTAAAAGCGATATTCAAGTGGCTCAAAACAAAACAGACCAGGAGACAATGCTTTTGTTTCTGGACAAGTTTTTCTCTGACTGTCAATTTGTTTATTCAAATTAATTTTTTTTTCAGTTAAACAATGGTGTGTTTGAATCAAATAAGTTTGGTTTAAATAAGGAAAGTGTTTGTTTGACCCTGTACCAAAGAAAGAATTTTTTTGATAGGAACAAACATTTGTGTCACTCTATCTATACCAAAGCTAGAATTTGTTTCATTCAAATAAAATTTGTTTGCGTTACAAAATTGTGTGTTTGAATCAAATAAATGTTGTTTAAATAAGAAAAATATTTGTTTGACCCTACATCAAACCTAGAATTTGTTTGATTCTATTAAAATTTGTTTGAGTTTTGCAATAAAATGTTTTTCAAACCAAAACAATGTTTATTTGACCCTACTTCAAAGCAAAAATTGGATTCAAACAAGCATTTGTCTGATTGTGGTTTGAAGTAAAAAGTGAAAACGATAAATGCTTTTAGGAATATGACGATCCAGAGGTATGCAATTTTTTTCCAGAACTCGTACTTTACTCCTCCCTTATGGTCGATCGTAACATTTTTTGTTGCCAGCAGCTTGTGTATCGTTTGATATTCCGAGATGGTAGCAATGATGTTTTCCGATTTGAGAATTTACAGAGGGTAAGACAGGTTCTTTTTTTTAAGCCCAGTGGGGTTATAATGGGCCGCAACATCTTGCGGAGCACTTCACGCACCCCATGTTTTTTCCTTTCTTCTATTTTCTTGCTCTTCCCTTATTTTTATATAATACACACTCATGTCTTGGAAATTTAGTAGATGAATTAATTTGGCAATGATTTTACTTTTAACAAAAAAATGACGTCAAAACTTTCTGTAACAAAATTGAGCCACAATTCGTTCATTTTGAACAATACCAACATTGAAGTCAATTCAGTTGTTTTTCAGTTTTCAGATTGATCGTGCCACTGAACGCAGTTAATGTTCAAAATGAGTTTGTAAAGAAATGAGCTGAATCAAAATTGAAATCCTAGTTTTCTCTGTGTACATTCACAAACCCTCAAATTCAAATATTTTGGAAAATTTTGGAAAATTGTAGATACTTAATTTTTGATAAAAAACTGTTCTTTTCAGTTGACAATTAAATTTAAGTCAAATTTGTTTGAATTAAACATTGCTGTATTTGAATTAATCAAAGAAAAAATTTGTTTGCTTGAAACAAACATTTCTTAGGGTGTGTACACTATATCCTACCAAAAAGATCTGCGATGAAAAAATTCTGTCAAGTACAACTATATGAATTCGTAAATTCCAAGCTGGCTAATTATCTGGGGAAAAATATTCATACTGAAATATATAAGGAAACTTTTTTATCAATTGCCCGACATCATTTTTAAACCACTTTTAAGAAGATATATTAGAAAATATAAAATTGGCGTGATTTTTAAAAAGTTTTTTTAATTAAATAGTGAAATTTCTAAACTCAAAAAGATCAATTATTAACCAAAAATGGTGCAGTTAAATTTTTACGATAGACAAATAAATTTCAATAACAAAACGATTTTTCTACAAAACAGTTTAATTTTTGTGCCAAAAAGTCGAGTTTTTGACCTAGGTATTAAATTTTTAAGCGAAACAGACAAATGTTTTTCAAAAAAGTTGAATTTTCACGCCGAGAATATGAATTTTCAATAAAAAAGTTAATTTTCAAGAAATCAATTGAATGTTTAATAAAATATTTAATAAAACTAAAATATTCTACTAAAAAGATGAATTTTCAAGAAAATACATACATTTTTCATCAAATAGTAAAATTTTCAACCAAGAAGATTATTTCTGTATCAAAAAGACATCATTTCAACAAATTACATGAATTTTCAATTAAATAGTTTCAACAATGGATGTGATGCTATTTAAAAAAAGTTTTCACTAAAAATTGAAATTTTTGTTCCAAAAAAAAGATCAATTTTTAAACAAAAGTTTTGCAGTAAAATTTACATCCGGGAGAATTAATTTGCAATACGAAAACCAATTAAAAAAAAACAATTTAACTTTATACGAACCTAGAATAAGATCTTTTGACAAAAAAGTTAATTTTCAACCAATCAGTTGAATGTTCAAGAAAACAATTACATTATCAGTTACAAAAATTAATTTTCATATAAAAAAAAGGATTTTCAAATAAAATTATGAATTTTAAACAAACAAAAATAACCTTTAAAAAGTGGTTCAACTTTAAAAAAAAAGTGAAATTTGGATCTTCAAAAGACAAGCTTTTAACGCAAAATGTAGTAGTGGATACATTAACAAAAATACGAGTTTTCAACCGAATAAGTGAATTTTCAAATAAAAAAGATCAATTTTCTATCAACAAAGAAGTAGCTACATTTTTACCGAAGAAAAACAATTAAAAAAAAAACGAATTTTCAACTAAATTGGTTAAATTTCCAACCTAAGAAATGAAATTTTAACTAAGTAAGTTTTCAACCAAATAAAATAAATCTTCAAAGAAATAGTTAAATTTTGAACCAATAGGATTTATTGCATGCAAAAAAAATTTCGACAAAAGATTTAGTTAAAGTTTTATCTTAAATAATTAATTTTCAATTACAAAAAATTCCAACCAAAGAAATGACATTTCAATCAAATATTTCAATTTTTAATGGAATTTTTAACCTAGTAGTCGAATTTTAAACTAAAAACGATCAATTTTGAACAAAAAATGTAATAGTTTAATTTTCAGTTAGAGAAATAAAATTACTAAGCAATTAAATGAAATAGTTATACATATTTACAAATATTTTCAAGAAAAAATTAATTTTTCCACCAAAAAATGAAATGTCTATAAAAAACTTCCGAAAAAAAGTTATTTAAATTTTTAGTTAAAAAAAACTACCTTTCAACAAAAAATAACTAATTTTCAAGCAAAAGAAATTAGTTTTGAACCAAAAACATTAATTTTCTACCAAGCAAGATTAATTTTAACCAAAATACATGAATTTTCAACCAAAAGGTGAATTATTTACGAAGAAGATTAATTTTCCACCAAAAAAGACAAAGTTTCAACAAAATACATAAATTTTTAACCACATAATTGAATTCTCAATTAAAGGAGATAAATTTTCAACCAAAGATGTAACAGTTAAATCTTTAGTAAAAAAAAAAGTGGTAACAAAGCTGTTCAATTTTGATAAAAAACAAGAGATTTTTCAACTAAAACCATGAAAGATCAAAAAAAAAAATTATTTTTAAGAAAGTAGTTCCAATTTCAATTAAGTTTTTGAATTCGGAACTCTTAAAGAAAAGGTCAAATTTGTAATAGAACTAGCAAAAATTAACTGTTTCTGCTGGATTTCAAAATATATTTGTGTGAAAAATATGTCCAGAAAACTCTCGGTTTAGGTACTAACGGTTTAGTGATTCCTAGAAGTAGACTTTTGCCTGAAAAACACCAGCAGCGTAGCGGAACGGTACAGTGCGCGGGTACTCACATGCTGATATTGCACAATATTATGCATTCCAACTGGAAAAGATTCCCCTGAGAATACCTTGAAAATATATTTTTTATTTTCTTTAAAAGTTACAAAAGTACTAAAAGTGAAGAATAAACGGAATTTTTTTCTAAAGGAAGGGTGGTCAGTGCGCGCGTAGTGCGCACAATATTCTAGTCTAATAAAATAGTAGTTCGAGTTGTGGAAATTTTAATTAAGACGTTAACACCTCCACGCCATCGGAAACACTTGGTTTTTATATTGAATCATTTCACTGTGGATAATGAGAATCGAGGGGAAGGTGGTGATCCCCGGATATCTGCTTCTTAGTTAACGGGATACAAACAGGCGTCAGAAGCTGTCTCATTCGTCAGTTTTGAGGACCCTTTCTTCTTTCAAATCAGTTCCATATAAATCCCCCAACCCCTAATGCGATTTTACGCCCAAGGAAATACTTCTTTTGTTCCGATATCTCTTCCTTAGCAAACTGCAGATTTTCATAACCGGGTTACAAAATTCCTTTGTCAGTCCTTCGTTTCGTCTTCGTGCTAATCGGATGCCTCCAACATTTATGGATCAAACATTTAAAACTGAGTGCTGTCTGTTTTAAACGCTATTAACATTTCAGACACTTCTTCATTCGGTTTAAGACACTTGCGATTCTAATTTTTTCAAAGTTCAAATCTATTCGATTTCATAAAATAAAAATCAGGGCAGATAATATATTATTATTCTTGTGCGGCAAATAAGCATATAGAAGTCCGGACAGAAGGTGCTAAGAACCTACGAGAACGTTCTAGAAGTTTAGCACGGACGCGAACCTCTACAGACATAGAAATATAGAATCTTCTCGATGTCGGTAAGGTAGGAAGCTTGTTCCAGAAATCTCCCTGCATATCTACTGTAAAAGAACACATAAAACGAATGTATTGCGTATGCTAGCGAAGAACTTGTTAATTCTTAACATAAAGGGCACTTTCGAAATAAGAGAAATTTTCTCAAAAATTTTCGAAGTATTGTATTTTGTATTTCTTTGTTTGAAAACTAATTTTCATAGAAAAAAAAAGAATTATCAACCGATTGACTTAAAAAAAAGACGAATTTTGCCATTTGTGAAGTTGAATCTTCAAACAAATTTGAATTTTTGACTGAAGAGTTTTAGAGTTGTTAAGCAAAATTTTTTTTACCGCAAATAGGATTTTTAACAAATAGGTTTAAACTAAAGATATAAATTTTTAACACAAAAATTCATTTTCAACCAAATTTTTAATTTCCTACTAATTGTTGAAGTTTGAAGCATAAAAGATAAATTTTCATGGAATAAAATAATTAAAAAAAATAAAATAAAACGAATTTTTGGCAGAAAAGTAAAACTTGTAATCAAAGATATGACTCTTAAACAACTGAATTTTCAAGAAAAAACTTCAATATTTGACCAAAGGGTTCAATTTTCAACCAAAGAATTGATTTTTTAACCAATAACAATTATTTTCCACAGATAAAATTGACTTATCAACAATATGAATGAATTTCCAACCAAATAGTTGAATTTGAAATTTAAAAAATAAATTTTAACAAATAATGGAATACCTAAATCTTTAGTTAAAAAAGTTAATTTTCAACCATAAATAAAATAAATTTTCAAACAGAGAACATCAATTTTCAACCAAAATATGGAATAGTTACATTTTCAGAGAAGAAAATTAATTCGCAACTAACAAAAAACTACAAATTTGTAAGAACATAGTTAACATTTTAACTAAAGGGATGATTAAAAAAAAATTAACTTTAAAACAAAGTGTTTAATAAAGTGTTTAAAGTGTTTAAAAATGTTTAAGATTTGACCAGAATTGAATTTTCTACCAAGAACTTGATTTTTTAACCAACAAGAACTAAAGAAGATAAATTTTTAACAAATTCCATTATAATGGAATACTTACATTTTTAGTAAAAAATATGATTTCCAACCATAAATGAAACATATTTCCAACAAAATATTAACATTTTCAATCAAAGCGATAAATAATCAACAACAAAAATTAATTTTCGACAAATTAGTTCAACCTTCTAGCAAGCAGTTAAATTTTTGACAAAGAAAAAACTTTTTAAAACAATAGTTTAATTTCCAGCAAAATAATCGAATTTTCTAACAAATAGCAGCATTTTTAACTAAACAAGATGAATTACGAACTACAAATATGATAATAAACTTTTCAACAAAAAATAGTTGGACTTTATTCTTGTTATCTAATAATTTAGTTAACATTGAAGTAAAAAAACGAGAAGTTTCTTAATAAGGTAACGGGCCGTATTATCTCTAGTATTAAAAACAAGTCGCAAAATATTTATTCGTGATAATTAAATCAAAATAAAAGGGAAAATGTAAAGGCTTA
>JAWWLR010000034.1:111228705-111245319 GCA_035041075.1 Acraspis erinacei
ATGTGAAAGGAGGGCTAGTAGGGTAGTGAGAGTGACTAGGTGGGGAAAGGTGATAGTTTAGGAAGGGAAGTAGAGGAAGGGGAATCTTAGCTGAGGAAACGAGGAGAAGGGTGAAGTGAGTGGTGGAAGAGTAGGGGAAGAAAGGCGAAAGTAGGGGGAGGAGTCAAGAGAAAGAATGCATGGGAGGTTCGAACGACTAAATTAATGTCTTAATAGGCTAAGATGAAGCCCTTTACTATTTTTATTACAAAAATTCAATTTCTTCTAAAAATTGTACTCTTTAGTCGAAAATGTAACTATTTTCTTAAAGTCACTTTTTTGTTAAAATAAATTTTATTCTAAAATTGTTTTATTTCGTTTCAAGAAATAATATCACGAAAACGAAAAGTGAGAAATCGCGATTGGAGTGATTCGTTTGAAATTTCCAATACTCGCGGGAAACCCCATCGTAAAGGACGTAGAAGGGGTAAGTAAAAGGAAACGAGAGATCGGTGAGGGTTGAAGTTGTGCAGGAAACAGCTGTGGCGTGAACGCGCTTTATTCGGGAAATATTTGTAAATATTTCCTTTTTGTGGCCTAAAGAGTAGAGATAAAGAAGTGAAAAAGAGAACAAGAGAGAGAGAGAGAGAGAGAGAGTGAGAGACGCACACTCGCTCGAAGAGAGGAAGATAACATGTGCTCTTCTCGAGTACAGAGAGTGAAGTTAAGGGTGAAAGGATAAAAGAGCTTTCTAGATCCGTTCGTCTGACGGACGGATGGACTCTGGTTTCTGTATTTGGCAAGACCACACATTTTCAAATAATTACTACCGGCTCGCTTGTTTGTTTGCCCTAAAGCTTCTGCAGGTGGTTGGGATATGCATTAGTTGGTGCTTATTGAGCGTACCAGATTTCGTAACATGTCTCTAGTATATTTTCAAATATGCAATAATGCTAGAAATGATTCAAGAAAGTTAACTTAATTTAAAAACATTTTTTTCCATTGTTATTGTTGTTTAAATTAATTATTACATCATTAGTTTCAAAGGCAGCAAGTGAAAGTTTCAAAAATTATTTTCACGGAAAAAGGCAGTATCTGAATAAAATAGAATATAAATGATCTTGAAATTCAAAGAAAACTAAGTAATTTCTAACAAACAAGTTTAATTTTCAACTAAAGAGATCAATTTGAAAATGAAATGATGAATCTGAAATTATGAATCATCCACCAAAAAAAGGAATTCTCATCAACGAAGTTGATCTTTCAACTAAGTAGTTCAAATTTCAACTAAAAGTTAAATTTTCAATAAAAAAAGTGAATTTTTAATCCAGAAGATTAACTTTCAACCAAAACAGACGAATTTTAACAGAATAGTTTAAGTTTTAACCACAGAGATGAATTGCCAAATTATATTATGAGTCTTCAGCTAGAATATTTAAATTTTTGGTTAAAAATGAAATTTAAACTAAACAAAAAAATTTCAACAAAATAGTTCGATTTTTAAATAAGGAAATGAATTTTCACCTAGATTATAAATCATAAACCAAAAAAATGAATTTTTAACAAAGATTTCCACCATCAACCAACTGGTTAAATCTTTAACGAAAAAGTAAATTATTAACAAAGAAAATTAATTTTTAACCAAAAAAGTCTAATTTTCAACAAACAATTTCAATTTCCACACAAAGAGATGAATTTTCAAAACAGTTATATTTTTCACTTAAAGAAATAAATTAAAGAAAAATAATTTTCACCTAAAATTATGAGTCATGCACCAAAAATATGAATTTTTAACGAAGAAGTTGAGCTTTAAAGAAATTGGTTAGAAGATCAACAAAAAGTTGAATTTTTAAATTAAATTATGAATTTTCAACTAGAATAGTTAAATTCTCAGTTAAGAAAATGAATTAGAAACTAAAAAAAGAACAATCTCCAACAAAATAGTATAATTTACAAATAAAAAACTGAATTTTCACCTGAAATTATGAATCAACAACCAAAAAAATGTATTTTTAATAAAGAGTTTAAAAAATAAATTATAAACTAAAAAAAGAATAATTTTTAAGAAAATAGTCTAATTTTCTAAAAAAAATTATTTTTTAACCAAAAAGGTCAACGTACTAACAAAGCAATGAAAATTTAAATCAAATAATAAAATTTTGGACCTAAAAAGATAAATTCTCAATTGAAAAGACGAATCTTTAACCGCGAATTTTTAACAAACATATTGAATTTTCAAATAAGGTTTTCAGTAAAAAGAGCAAACATTAAAAAAAATTGTTTAAATTTAAGTCAAAAATGCAAATTTTTTCAAAAAATTTTAATTTTCCTCCCAAAAAGAAAACGAATTCTCAATAAAAAAATGTATTAGTTGATATTTTAATCTATTTAATTTATTTATTAAAACAATAGTTACATGAAATAAAAAGATATAAAAGCATAAAATAAAATATTTAAATTTTCAGTGAACAAAAATTAATTTTGAACGAAGGAGCTTCAACTTGCAACCGAGTAGTTGATTATTTGGCCAAAAAAATGTATTCTCAATGAAAAATGTATGAGTTGATTTTTTTATTTAAAAATATTTTAGTTTTAAATAAAGAATAGTTCAATTTAATTGCGAAAAACGAATTTTTAACCAAATATTTGACTGTTCAAGCAAAACAGAGTAATTTTTAAACCAAAAAAACTAATTTTAACTAAAGTTTTGATTTTTAAACCAAAAAAGATTCTTGTCAACAGAGAAAAAAAATTCATCCAAATTCTTGTATTTAAAACCGAAAGGGCGAATTTTCTACAAAGAGTTAAATTTTCAAGAAAAAAATTATCATTATAAAAAAATTGTTTCGTTTTTAAGAAAAAAATAAATTTTCAATTAAGTAATATATTTTTAACCAAAAACGATAAATGATTAAACAAAAATAGAATTATAGACTGCTGAACCATACAGAATTAACTTTCTTACAAAATAGTTAAATTTACAACCAAAAAGAAGAATTTTAAATTAAAGTAATACATTTTAAACTGGAATAGTTGAATTCAACTAGAAAAGAATACTCTTTTTATAAAATAATTCATTGTATAACCAATAAGAGATTCATTTTGAAAAAGACGAATTTTTAACAAAAATGTTGAATTTTCAGGTCAAAAAATATTCTTGTCAACAGAGAAAATTTGTTTAGCCAAATTCTTGAATTTTCAAACTGAAAATGTGAATTTTCTACAAAACAGTTAAATTTTCAAGCAAAAAAAATCTTTCTAACATTATGTTTGAGTTTTTAAGAATAGATTAAATTTTAAATTAATTAATATTTTTTTAACCGAAAACGAAGGATTGCCAGGCAATAATATAATTAGAGATTTTTGAATTAAACAGAATTAGCTTTCAAACAAAATTTTTTGAATTTTTAGTCAAAGAGAAAAATAAACTAAACTAAAGTAATAAATTTTAAATTGGAATAGTTAAATTTTCAGTAAAAAAATCAATTAAAAAAAAAGAATGTTCAATTTTGTAAATAAAAACTTTTTCCTTTAAAACTATTTCTGTAGATTTACCTAGTTTTCACTTTCACTTCTGGGAGATTTACAACTTCCTACACTGAAAAAGATGGTTAAACGGTCCCAGCTAACTGGTTAGGTGGATTTCGTCTTTCAAGAAAATATATTTGTATGACCTAGATTTCTAGCTGTTTTAGCAAAATTTTCCATATAGAAATAATCGAGATACATTAGATACATAATTTCAAGATGGAAAATCCAGCTAAAACAGCTGGAAATCTAGGCGATACAGCTATATTTTCTTTGAAGACGAAATCCAGCTAAACGATAAGCTGGGACAGCTAAACTAGTTTTTTCAGTGTAGGACCTCCAAGGAATGTTAAAAAAAAATTATTTGTATTTTGGGATCTCTATTCCAATTGTCCTATATTGAGCTATAAATATATTCTACCCTCATGAAGTTGTGTCTAAGTTTGATTTTACAATAAAAAAGAATAAATACCAGCTTTATGGGGGAAGGCACACATGAATCTTACTATATGACTTTGTCAAGCTCTCCACTAGGGGTGATTGCTAGAAAGATTGATCAGTTCCTGTCTGAATAAACAACACCTGAATTCCAGACTGATCTAAATCTAAAATTGATCCCTTCTCCAACACATTCCTTGCTTTCCCTTACCAACACAAATTCATTGATCCCCGGTAGTATAACGAGGCTAGAACCAAGCAAGTTACACTTACCCCAAAAGGGATTTGGCTTAACGGCAAGAGATTTCAAACATCGTATTAATTTAATTCGTAACAACAACCTATCAGGCACTTGATTCAGTTCGGGGCTATTGGCGGTCATATCTTTGATGTGAAATACAAGAATTGATACTAGACAGTTGCTATTCATAAACATTCATCACACGATCTTGAGAATCGGATCATTCTGATCGGCAATTTGCTGATGAATTAAAAAATCCGGAATCTGTACAAAAGCCTTGCATCTTATTTCGATCAATTCAGGGATGGAATTGATCAACTGGAATTGACTGTGTCTAAAACAAGATCTTTTAATTTGATTTAAATTTCACACAGTTTATGTGGAAGCAGTTTTTTCTTACTAGATACATAAATAAACGGCTCTATTTAATCGCTTAACGGAGATGGATGTGCTGATTCACGTGAGGGTATCCTCAATGGGTAAACAAGCTAGGGTTGTTAAAGAAACGGTTAGCCCAAAGATTGCTCAAGGAGTGAGTGAGGGAGTTTGTTGATCTTCGTCCGTTCAACTTTTCTTTATTCGCTATGCTGACGTTGCATAGCCAGCACTACAGAATCTGACAAAAGATGCGGCAGAGTTTGATATATTGCTCTTTTTTCATTCCAGAGATACTAAAAACTGCTAGAGGGAAGATTCGAAATTTTGCGAGATTGAAAAATGATTTTAGTTCTTTCCAAATGTATCTGTTGTAGGGATTTAGGAAAATCAGGGGCCACCTGAATTACCATTCCTTTTCTTATAGATAGAAAGATAGATGAACACTCTCATTTTGACTGTTCTCAAATGCAGAACTTTTAATTCCAAAATTGTAAATTGGATCAGTTTATCATATTTCTTTAAAGCACTGTTTCGACTAAAAGAAAGACAATTCGTAATTTGTTGGGGAGGGAATTTATCGATAAACATGATCAAAAGATCCATAATATGGTGATATTGATGGTCTCAATGCTGTGTCAGCTTAAATGGTCATCTTTGGCCTATCAAATGTCCCACTCACACATAGGCAGTTGTCTTCAAATTATTGATAACTTTCAACCTTCTTTATTCAAAAGATTGCAGAAACTTGTAGCAGTTGATTCCAGGAGTAGTTTACCAAATTGATACAAAACACGTTTTTAAAAAAAATCTCAACGCAAGCAGCATTCTTGCAACATTTTAATCGCTTTCTGACACTGATCAAAATTATCAATTTGAGAATTATACAGATTTTGTTTTTAAACAAATTGATTATTATGTTGATGAGAAAGTTGATGAGAAAGCTTATGAGCGAGCCAATGATCAAGGTGATAATCAGGTTGATAATAAAGTTTATAATCAAGTTGATGATTAAGTAATCGATGAAGATAACGAACTTTTTCACCAAGTCGATTAATATTTTTGTGATAATGAAAAAACGTATACAACTGAATCTCCTTTGAAACCTGACATATTTCGTAGTTTATGTTTCAATAAAAAAAGATGGAATTCACACAAAAACATTCTTTTTAAACAAAAGACAAATCTTCAAGAAAATAAAGATTTTTCACTCAAGAAAGGAATACAAGTTTATGTTAATTATTGAACCTTCAAGTCAAAAGTTAAATTTTCTCTACAAAAATTGAATTCTCAAAAAAAAAATCTTTTCAGTAAAAAATTAATTTTTCACGATACTGATGCATTTTTATCCAACAAAGCAAGAATAAAATTTCAAAACAAATAAATTATTCATCTACCAAAAGAGGTCAATTTTCAACTAAAAACGATCAACCTTAACATATATATCCCTTATATCAAAAAATAAATTTTAACAATTTAGTTTCACTTTTAACGAAGTATTTGAATGTTCAATAAAAAAGATTAATTTTTAACAAAATAGTTCAACTTTCAATCATAGAGATGCATTTTCAACTAAAAATGGATATCTTCAAAAAATAGAAAATTTCTTAAAAAAGTGATTCAAGCAAATATTTCTAACAAAATAGTTAATTCTTAATTTGAAGAAGAAGAATTTTGAACCAAAATGTGATATTTTCATTAAAAAAATTCTACTAAAACAGAGGAATGTTGAAATCAAAGATAAATTTCCAATTAAAAAAAAATTTCTAACCAAAAAGGATGCATTTTGAACAAAAATAGTTGAATTCTCTACCAAATATTTCCTGCTTTATCCAAGAAAGGTGAAATTTGTACTAAAACAGAGGATTTTTTTATAAAAAACGAAAATTTTTTTGTATATGGTAAACTTTCATCCAGAAAAGATTTCAGTTCATTTTTCAACACCAAAAATAACTTGTAAACAAAAAGCAAATTTTCTGTGAAATAGTTAAATTTTCAAAAAAATAGAAAAATTTTAAACCAAAACGTGTGACTTTTGAAGAAAATAGTTTAATTTCCAACCAATTTTTTCAAGAAAATTGTTGAATTTTCAACTAAACATTTGCAGTTTTATCCAAGAAAGATATAATTCCCGCTAAACCAGGTGAATTTTGAAATGAAAAAGACAAACTTTCAGAAAAGAGTTGAATGTTCAACCGAACCGATGCATTTTTATTAAAGAAATATGAAACTTCTTCTAAAACAGATGAATAAAAAACACCTTAAAAATATTTACACTTTTATCAAAAGAAGATTCCAGTTCACCTTTCAACACCATAATAAGAATTGTAAATAGTGAACTAATTTTCTGCTAAATAGTAGAATTTTAAACCAAAAAGTATGACTTTTTAACAAGATTCTTAAATTTTCAACCAAACAAACAACAAATTTTCAAAAAAAGAGTTGAATTTTTAACGAAACAGTTGAATTTGCCACCAAAAAGGATGTCTTTCTAAGAAAATTATTCAATTTTCAACCAAATAATGAACTTTGTAACTAAGAAGATAATTTTGAGCAGAAAGTTCTTGCGAATTTGCGAAAATTACGTACATGAGCGAAGAACGAACTTTGAAGGCTATATCCAATGTTGACCTTAAAGTTGACCTTGAACTTGACCTTAAAGGTAATTTAAATATCAACTTTTTGACAGCCTGATCTATGAGTTGACTACATATTTAAACGTGAAATTTTCCGCTCTTTCGATTGCCGAATTCGAAAATAGGGGTTCCCATTTAAAAACACAAAGTTAATCTTGAAAAGACCTTGAAGGTCAAGTTTAAGGTCAAATTGAGGGTCACTATTCGATTTCACGTTAAAAGTTACTTTGACCCGTTTGAATAATATTTTATCTGGACAGTTATTTAGGCGTTTCCAAACTTTTTGGATAACCTTTATAAGTTAGATGCCATGTCATCCAGAAAACAACTCAGTCTAGGAACCCACGGTAAATTTCCCGAAAGATGTGGTTTCTCTTGCAATTTATCCATCCGATCCATGCTTTCTATATGACTTACGAGAACTTCAAGTTTGATTCCCGTCAGTTTAATCTAAATTGTTTATCATCTTGTTTTCTTATCTTTGCAACGATAGAAACAAGTTGCAAGAGGCCATCCTCTTAACCCTTAATTTCAGAGGAAAATACGAATTTCTGAAAATAAGTCTTTTTCTTTAAAAAGAAATTTCTCTGATTATCAAAATTCTAAATTGTCACTGCTACAAAGCTTCCTCTATCTGGTTCAGAGAGGGGAATAAGGACCGACAGATTTGTACTCAGTACTCATTCCGTGGACATCCCTAGTCTATGAGGAAGCAAAAGGGGACTTTTAGGGGAATAGCGGTTCGGCTGTGAAGCCTGCAATTTGTTTATAGAACGACACTGAAGCCGAGTGGACACTCGAGGATTCTCGAGGACCAATTGTAAACAAAATGTGGAAAAGTGCGTAGGAAATTCCGATATAAAGGTAGATTGGTGCAGTCATAGTGGATACGTGGGAACGATTGATGAAAGAAGAGAAACGCGACGCGATGGTACGAAAAGTTGAGGGCATGGTTTCCGCTCGAGTGATCTCCACATGCAAATGCTTTCTGCTGCTACGCTACGGGGAGAGCTCTCTCGCAGTTTGCTCAACCCCACTCTACTTGTTTTTCCATGACTGGAGTCACTGGCCGGATTCGGCATAAGGCTGCATATTATCATCGATTCAAATCGTATACTAGCTATCGAGGAATACCGTCGCGAAAAAAGATCCTTTCTCTATACTTATATATACGCAGGAACTGAGTAATTCTTTGCTTTAGAAATTTTACATAGTCATCGGTGTGGTCGGCAACATACAACCACGGAATTGTCAGTTATCTCTCTATGCACAGAACCTATTATGATTCAGATTCAAATTTGAGGTCTTATATTCAGATCGCAGAAGCGAACAGCTTTTAGGCAAAGATTCACTTTCATAAATCATTCAGATTCTCCATTTTCAGTAAATGAATCTACTTTGATCGCTTCTAAATATTATTTGAATTGAGAAGGGTCTGAACTACCCATATTCACTTTTCGGATGTTAGCAGATATTTGAAAGTTGGGAAATTGACCAGTCAGAAAAATGTATTATAAAGTTTAAAGGCGTCAGCTTTTGATTTTGCGCCTCACCCCCTGAAACAATAATAAATTAACGCAGACGCCAAAGTTACTTAGGGCGACTTAACGAATATAGATTAAAAGTTGTTGGCGGGCAGGCTGAGGAGGATGGAATGGACGGAGAAACCGACAGGATGGTTTTCAGGATGGCTGGATGGTTGAGGCGAGGCAACGGTGTTTGTATTTTAATGAGGGAGCTATGCTAATCCTTTGCGGCACGCTATTGCAAACCCGTTTTTCCATTTTACGTTCGCGAGCGTAAACGCAAATGCAGACGCAGCCCACGTAACGGAATAAATTCGCACTTGACTCGTGTATTTGCAAATTTAGAGGGAACCACCGAACCGCACCGGCGGGCCAAACAACGCGCGACTATTTTAATATCGTGCATCGAGTGTCATTTTCGCACTTGGAACAGTTTAGGTCGTTGACAGGTCGCCCTTGAGTGGAGGATAACCTCCGAACCACAGGGGACGCAATGCACCCTCACTCGCTTCGGCACCCTCCTTTGACCCACTGCCATAATTTCATCATCGATCCCGACTTCACATACGCACCAATGCGCCCTTTTGCTTTCATTGCTCTTCTCCATTAAACTAGATCAGTAATGCATCAGACCAATGTCCTAAAATGGAATTACTTCAAAATGATTGGTTACATTATTATTTCTTATGTATGTAACATAGTGTAAAAAAGGATTTTAGATTTTGTTTTCAAACGAGTATACTTGACTTGAGCATCCTTTCGCTTTCATTGCTCTCTTCAGCTAAACTAGTTCAGTAATGCATGGGAAGAAGATCAATTAATAAAACTGAACTACTTGGGAATGATGATATATTATCATTCTTCTTCAAGGCGTAACACAATGTGTAAGAAATTTTAGACATTGTTTCCAATCGATCAGTCTTGACCAATGCACTATTTTGCTTCAATTGCTCTGCTGCATTAAACTCGTTCAGTAATGCACCAGAAGAAGATCAATTTCCTAAAACGGAATTACTTTAAAGTGATTCGGTACATTATTATTTTTTCTGTAACATAATGTAAAAAAGGATTTTAGATTTTTTTTCAAACGAGTATACCTGACTTGAGCATCCTTTCGCTTTCATTGCTCTCTGCTGCTAAGCTAGATCAATAATGCATCGCAGAATATCGATTTCTGAAACGGTATTACTTCAAAATAATTGGGTACATTATTATTTTTTTATGTACGTACTATAAAGTAAACAATGATTTTATGTGCTCTTTCCAAACAAGCATATTTGACTTAAGCATCCTTTCTCTTTTATTGCTCTCCTTTGCTAGGCTAGATCAGTAATGCATAAGCAGAACCAATTTATAAAACTGATCTACTTCGGAATGATGGTACATTATCATTCTTTTTCAAGATGTAAAATAATGTACAAATATATTTTAGATATTGTTTCCAATAGATCATTCCTAACAAATGCAGCCTTTTGCTTTCATTGTTCTACTCATCTGAACTAGATCAGTAATACGTCTAAAAAAGTTCAACTTCTGAAACCGAATGACTTTAAAATTATGGCTAAATGATCATCCTTTTTTGAAGATGTAACACAATAAACTGAGGAATTTCAGACGTTGTTTCAAGTTGAGCATTCTTGAACAATGCACCCTTTTGCTTTCATTGCTCTACTCAACTAACATAAAATCTAGATCAGTAATGCACCAGAAGAAGATCAATTTCTAGAACTTAACTACTTCGGAATGATGGTACATTATTATCATTATTTTTCAAGACGTAATGCAATGTACAAATGAATTTTATACATTTTTTCCAATAGACCATTCTTGAGCAATGTACTATTTTGCTTCATGTGCTTTACTAATATATTGAATCAATAATATATCTATGAAGGTCAGTTCTGAAAATGAAATACTTAAAAATTATGTGTAAATTTTTATTCTTTTGGGACCTAAAAAATGTACAAAGGGGTTTGAGACATTGTTTTCTATACATAATTCATGACCAATGCGCCCTTTTGCTTTGATTATTGTTCTCTACTGCACTAGATCAGCAATGTAACATACCAAAATCAATTCCTAAAGCTGAACTACATCGAGATGATGAATACATCATCATTTTTTTAAACACGTAGCACACTGTTTAAAGAAATTTTTGACACTGTCTCCAACAGATCATTCTTGGCCAATGCCCCCTTTTGCTTTAATTTCTTAGCTCTATTAAATAAGATCAGTAATTTATCAGAATAAGATCAATTTCTGAAACTCAACTACTTTAAAATGATTGTACATTATCATTCTTCTTCAAGACGTAACACACTCTACAAAGGAATTGTGCACATTGTTTTAATAGAGCATTCTTGAGCAATGCACCTGTTTTCTCGTATTCCTCGGCTCCATTAAACTAGATCAGTGATACATTAGACGATAAATTTCTTAAACGGAATTACTTCAAAATTATGGCATTGTAATTTTAATTTGTCTGTCACATAATGTACAAAGGAATTTTCGGTATTGGTTTGAAACGAGCAATCTTGAGCAATGTACTCCTTTTTTGAAGTGCTCTACTGACGTATTAGATCAGTAATGTATCGGAAGAAGGTCAGTTCTGAAAATGAACTTCTTCAAAATGATAGGTACATTATTATCCTTTTAGAAAACAACAAAATGATCAAAGGAATTTTAGATATTGTTTTCAATAGAGCACTCTTTATCAATTCAACCTTTTGCTTTAATTACTCTGGATTACTAAACTAGGCCAGTAATGAATCGATAAATGAATAATTCTGAAAGTGAAATAATTAAAAATGAAGGGTACATTATTACTCTTTTAGGATATAACAAAATGTTCTATGGGATTTGAGACATATTCAGTACATCATTTCACGACCAGTGTTCTGCTCTACTGCAACTAGATTAGCAAGGTAACAGACCAAAATCAATTCCTAAAGCTGAACTAAATCGAGATGATGAATACACCATCATTAAAGAAATTTTTGAAGCTGTGTCCAACAGGTCATTCTTGCTGGTCACCCTTTTGCTTTCAATTCTTTGCTCTAATAAACTAGATCAGTAATGTATTAGAAAACGATCAATTTCTACAATGGAAATACTTTAAAATAATGGATACCTTATCATTATTTTTTTTACGTAACATAATGCACAAACGGATTTTAGATATTGTTTCCAAATGAGCACTCTTGACTAGTGTATTCTTTCGCTTTCATTGCTCTGTTCGACTAAACTAAATCAGTAATGCATCAGCAGAAGATTAATTCCTAAAACTTAACTACTTGGGAAATATTGTATATTATCATTCTTCTTGAAGATGTAACACAATGTACAAAGGAATTTTAGATATTATTTTCAATAGATCATTCTTGAACAATGCACCCTTTTGCTTTCATCGCTCTGCTCCATTAAACTCGATCAGTAATACATCAGAAGATCAATTTCTAAAACTGCACTACTTCGGAATGATGGTACATTATTATTCTTGTTTAAATCCTAACACGAAATACAAAGGAATTTTAGAAATTGGTTCCCGTAGAGTCTTCTTGGTCAATGCATCCTTTTGATTTAGTTAGCGTATGTCAAAGTCATCAGTGATTTTTAGTAATGTTCTCACCGCTCATGTAGATAATTTTCGAGAGGAAGTGTATACATTATACTCGTCACAGTTCATTTGAAAGTTCAGAACTTTATGATCAGATCGGAATTGAGCTAATAAAAAAACAAAACTCAATGCGAACAATGCAGTGGGGCTCGCTTGGTTTGGCAGTAATGATACGATTCTGGTTTTGCTCGATTTGTATCGAAAGGGAAACGACGACGGAAGTTTTCCAATTAAATGCGGATTATATTGCTCTGTCTCGGTATTGAATATACATCGATACTAAAACCAACCATCTGAATATCTCCCATGGATCATCGAAACTTCAGTCAACATCAGCTCTCTGATAATGCAGCTCTGCTGTCTGGCACGAAAAGGTTTATCGTCACTGTCCTCGGACCTTTTATTTCTGTGTCTACAATCGCATTGGTTAAATCATCTTTCCACTACCGAGGACGAACGTTTTAATTTCTTTTTAAAAACGTGTAAACAGAGACTGAATTCCTATCGCAGATTGAAAGAGATTCGAATGCAAACCAAATAATACTTTATGAAAATCGATCAAAAATTTGAGAAGGATTCTTTCTCTGACTCTTCTTTGTCCGTAGAAAAATAAAAATATTTTTTCCATCAGCTTTTTTTCGAGTATCCTTTCGATTAGAGGCAATAAGACTGTAAAAAAGAAGTTCATGGGAACGATTTATGAAATGTAATACGACAAAACAAGTTCGTATAGGAGTAGCGATCTGTAAATACGTCAGTCCGATTGGATCGGCCCCTATTGTCCTAACTTTCCTACTCTGACAAACTCTTTAATCTTTCTTGCTCTTGCTTTATGTTTCCTTTTCTTTTTCTTTTTGGGGAGGAAAGAAGGCGATTGATCCTTACAACATCTACTCTCACAAAACTAAGTATTGCAGTAGATATCAAGTTCAGCGATTCTAATACGATAGGTCTATTTCCTCCTCTTGAAGCGAAGAACTCTAAAATATTTCCTTTCTATCTCAAACATAAAGTCTTGGAATAACTTGACAGACATCAAATTAGTCTCTGAAAACGAAATCATTTTTTCCCGCAAATTCTACAATTATTATTGTATGTACATTATACATCCAGAAAATATTTGGTTGAATGAAAAAATTGTTGATTGAATCAACGCTAGAATATGTTTACCATATGAGGAACAAAATATTTGGTTCACCGGAGAAAGTGTCTTCTTCAGTAAATTTTTCTTCATTATAAAATGTCTGTTCATTAATCCAAGCAAATATTTTGGTTATTTAGTTCAAATAAATGATTTTTCTGGTATAGGAAAATATTTGGGATGATTTAAATAAAAATTATTGTGCATCTAACCATAAAGGATCCAGCACCCGGCAGGTGATTTGATATATAAACTTTGAAGGATTCTTTGTTTATTTAAAAAAAAATCGTTCTTTTTTCATCAAAAAATGAAATACTTAATCTTATTTAATGACACAGATTCAAGTAGTCTTGCGTACTTTTGACTTCCGTTTCCGGATCACTTATTTTGATATGGATCACTAAATACAAACGGGTTGCATTTTTCAATATATCATTCGCTTTTAAGACGATTTGAACCAAATATTTTGGATGGATCAACCAAATCATTAGGTTCATTATTGTAAAATACCCTGTTCAATTACTTGATGGATCAAACTAAAAATTTATGTTGAATCAATATAATAGCTTCTGTAATGAAAAAAACGCCTCAACGAAAAACTTGTATTGAAGAATACAAATTTGGTCAACTGGCAAAAATTATGTTTATTCAACCATAATTTTTTCTGAAACCTACCAAATTTGGTCAACAGGAAGATTTTTTCGAATGAAAAAAATGATTTTTTTGGAAAGAATTCATTTTTGATGAATCTATTCAACATAATTCATCGTCTTGAATTGAAAATTTCAAAATTATGACTTCAGATTCGTACTCAGCGACCCCAAAAACCCCGGAGTAAGAATTTTTAAGAGAATTTTGAAGTAAATTCAGTGAACAGAAAAATATGTGCATCAAAGGGTTAAGAATGCTTCACCATATTCTAAGATGTTGCTTACGAATATAACGAAGAAAATATTCGCAAATGATGCTCTCAAGGTCAGATAAAAAAGAATAGTTCTCAAAATTTTTGAGCTGGCAAAAAGGTAGGTTGGAACAAAACTTCCTCCTTCCCTTCTTTAACTCGAAACACTAACATCATAAATAAAAAATTATAAGCTGTTAACTGTTAAAATTAATCGACAATTAGTGATATTCATTAGAAGAATAAAAATTTGTTAAAATGCAAAATTAATGGAATTATTGATCGTTTCAAATTTATTTCAATATTATACATTTATTGTTATATTATTTTATTCTGAAATTAAGTTTAAAGAAGAAAAATCTCAGTAAAAAGCAAAAATTTCTATTCTTATTGTTATGTTTTCCAGAGAAATACAATTTTTCTTAACCAAATGTATAACATTGTTTAAAAAAGCCTGAAAAAACCCGAAAGTTTTAAAACATTTTCAAAAATTCGGCAAAGCTCGTTCATCTCACTATACATAGTACTTTTCTCCCGGGAGAGTAGGGGAAGTGTGTAAAGGAAAAGCAGGGAACTTATAAGAAAGGAAGGGAAGTAGGGAAAGTGAAGATAGGGATTGTACGGGGTGTAAAGAGAGCGGACGTATAGGAGGGAGAATTATTTAAAGGAACAAGAATTGAAGAGGTAAGTATGGGAAGAGATAGAAGGAAAAGGGAAGGGAAGTAGGAGAAGTAGGAGAAGTGACAAAAGGGGAAGAAGGCAAAATGCAGAAAGGAAATTGTGCGGGAAGTTCTGATGGAGGAAGTATAGGAGGGTGAATTAGGGGAATTGATGGGAATGGAATGGCTAAGTAAGTGAAGGGATGGTAGGAGAAATGAAGAGAGGGGCAGCAGGGAAAATGAGGAGAGGAGACGAGTAGTGGGGGAAATACTGATGTGGACGTGGAAGTATTGTGTAGCATAGTAGAGAGGTGTGCGAGTAGGGGGAATGGGAAAAGTGAGAAGAGGGATTTTACTAAAAGTAAAGAGAGGGATTGTATCGGAAGTAAGGAGAGAGGAAATTGAAGGGGTAAGTATGGAGAGAGATGGTAGATGGAGAGGAAGGAAAGTAGAAGAAATACAAGAGATAAGAGAGGAGAGAAATGGTACGGAACAGTAGGAAAGAGGAAGTGTAGGAGGGACAATTATAGGAAGGGATTGAATTAAAGTGATAAGTATGAAAAGGTATAGTTGAGGAAATGGGAAGCAAGGGAAGTGATGTAATAGGATGAAAGAGTGGTACGGAAGTTGATAAGAGGGATTTTTTGTGTTGTAAGGACACAGAAAGTTTATGAAGGAAAATTAGAGGAAGGGTTGGGAATTGGACGAGTAAGTAAGGGTAGTGCTGGTAGGAGGTGGGAGGGGACCTTGGTAAACTGATGGTGACAAGGAAATTGTTTAGAAGGGTAAAAGAGGAAAAAAGAAGGGAATTAGGATAAGGGGGAAAGAGGAATGAGAAGAGGAATTGTGCAAAAAGTAAGAAGAGAGATTATATGGAATCTAAGGAGTGGGGAATCATAGGAAAAGGAATTGTGGAAACGAATGGAAATTGAAGGAGTAAGTAGAGGGAAGGATAGTAGAGTAAGATGAAGGGAAACAAGTGAAATTCAATAGGAAAAATGAGGAGAGGGATTCTACGGAAAGTTAGGAAAGAAGGATTATAGGAGGGATAATTATGGAAAGCGAGGGAAATTGAACGGGTAAGTATTGAAAGGGATATTTGGAGAAATGGTAATTAAGGAGAATATTGGAATGGGAAGAAGGAATAGTAGAGGTAGTAAGCAGAGGGATTGAGTGTGTAGAAAGGATACAGGAACCATTGAAAGTATAATTTGAGGATGAGATGAAAATTGAAGGGGTAAGTTAGGGTAAAGATAATAGAAGAAGGGAGGGGACTTAGGTGAAAGGAATAGGGTAGAGGAAGTGAGGAAGTGAGGAGGTGGAAAGTAGGATAAAAAAGGGGGGCGAAGGGAATGAGGGTAAGTGAGGGAGAGGGAATGAGAAAATAAATTGTACGGGAAGTAAGAAGAGGGATTCCATGGAATATAAGGAGAGGGGAATTATAAGACAAGGAATTATGAAAAGGGAGGGGACTTGAATGAATAAGTACAGGTAGGGATGGCAGAGGAAGAAGAAGGATAGTAGAGGAAATGCAAGAATGGAAGTGAGAAGAGGGATTGAAAGTAAACTTGGGA
>JAWWLR010000034.1:111270287-111281489 GCA_035041075.1 Acraspis erinacei
ATTATTTTCTTGCTTGGTTTTACTTATTCGAGTAAAATCTTGGGGGTTTACCTCATATGTCACGTTTTAACTTTCCCATTTTCCCCAGAAGGCGAGAGTAAATAACCTGCAATTAGTGGCACCGTACACTAACGAACGCGGTACACGCACTTTAGCTCTACAATTATCTTCATTTTGTATAATTGTTCATTTAATATTTATTGTAAAATTAGTGTGGGGTTGATATTAAAAAGCCAATTTTTAATTTATAATTCCCTAGCGTTTGTCTCTGCGCACTCTTTTCACTTCTTTAAAAAAAAGAATTTTTGATGAGGAAATTAAAATTTCGAAAAAATATTTAGAATTTTATATTTTTGGATTTTATGGTTTTGACAGGACAAAGTACATTAAATTATTTCATATTAATTGTTTCTTTGTCTAATGGTCTAAAATTAATGGTTTTAATATTGATTTTTATTTCGACATATAGAAACAATTGCTCTCAAGTTCTGCTGGGATTCGAACCTATGTTTTTCAGATTGCCAGTCTAATGATCTACCCACTAAGCTACGGAGATTTTTATTTTTTATTTTCGGAGATATTTATATTTTTTTTGCTTATTTCATCTAAGGTTACATAGATGTAATTTTCCTATGATTCTTCAGAAAATTCACAATGATTTTTCAAAATTTGAGGTACGTGACATCGAAATTTGAAAAAAGGTAACCTTCAAACCAATAGTTAAATTTTCACACGAAAAAGATAAACAAATTCCCAACGAAAAAAAATCTATATTAAAAATTGACACTAATTCTGAATAAAAAAATTGCAATTTCAATGAAAGAAGATTAAATCTCTATCAAAAGATGAGAATTTAGAAACCGAAAATATGAATTTAAAAAAAATTGTTGAATTTGGAAGCCAACAAGATTTTTTACTCTAGAATAAAAAATAAGGTAAATTATAATTTTAAGGAGTCATTAAACATATATTTGATACAAAATAAAAATGTCAGCATCTGGAAATATTTTTAATCCTTTTAAAAGTCCGAAAATTTCTGCATATCTTCTAAACTTACTTGAGTCATTCATAAAATTTGTTTTAAATCTTTCGGAATTATTTTCGAATATTTTATAAACTTTTACTAATGTTTTATAATCTTTTTAAATATTCTCTCAAACTCAACATTTAAAAATAAAGAATTACTTTAAATATTCCCATGAATTTTAAGATTTAAAATTATAAAAAAGTTCCAATCTTACAATACTTTGTTATAGGATTGTCAATCGCGAGCTACGCGCGCTTTTAGTTTTTAAATTTTAGGGAAAAAATAATTTTTAATACAAAATAATATATATATAAAAATAATAATACAAAATATTTGTGTTTACGGTTATATAGATATGATTTTACGTCTAATGTTTTTTTCAAATATTGTTTGCATTTAAAATTAAAATAATTTAAAAAATACTTTAAGCATTAAAACAAAAGTTTCTATGATCAAAATACTTCATTATTGTTTTTTAAATAAATAATAAATATTTTTTGACAAAATGTATTTTAATTATTAAAATTGGGCAATTTTTTGTCGGGAATTTTCAAAGTCGGTAATATTATAAACTGTTCGTTAATTTTATTAGTCGGAAATTTTTCGAGTCGGGATTTTTATCTTTCATATATTTTCTAATTAAAAAATTTTCTATTCTATTCAAAACAATTCCAAAGCATGAAAAAATTGATAAAATTGGGTAAGCTTCAAATAAGCTTATAAATTTTTTAAAGCTCGTAAAAATTTCTTGAAATTTTCATAAAATACGTGAAATTAATTAAAATTCTTTAAAATTCCTTCAAATTATTGAAATCAATTGAAAATTCCATAGAATATTGTAAAAGCCCCGAAAATATTTCAAATACTTGGAAATCTTTGGAAATCCCTTGAAATATTTGAAAGCTGTTGAAAATGTCTTGAAATCTTTTAATATACCCTTAAAAATTCCAAATTATTTGAAATTCTTAAATTACTGATATCAGTGAAAAATTCCTTGAAATCTTCCAAATTTGCCTAAAATATTTTAAATCCTTTAAAATCGTTTTAAAACCCTCTGAAATTTTTAACGCACTTGAAAACTTCTTAGAATTTTCTAAAATACCCCAAAATCTATTGGAATCACTTTACATTATTGTAATCACTTAAAAAGCTTTTAAAAATTCCTTTGAATTTTTAAAGAAAACCTTAAAATGTTTTTATATGATATTTCCTAAAACCATGGAAATGTGGAATCTTTCTTACTATGAGATCATTTTTTTAAAATAAAATAAGCAATTAAATTATTTTTTACACAACAAATTAGAAATTTTTCATAGATTAAACAAATAACCAACACAAAATATCATGTCAACGTTACTTTTCTTCTTTTATTCTTTTCTGGATTTCTTTTACTTGCTCCTTTAATTTCTATTTATCTTCTTGCAATTTTGGTTTATTTTGTTCTTTTTCCTCTCTCTTCTTTTTTATATTTTCTTTCTCTAAATGAAGACTATACCATGCATCGGAGGTCCCTACTGAAGGTAACTTTGATTTGCCGGTACTGATGAAATTTCCTCATTGCTAGAACTGTGTCCATTATTTGTTTCACAAACATTTTTTTGATTTTTGTTATAAGTCCTGAAGAAATATAATAATTTTGAATGTCAATTAAGCAACAATAATGTACAAATGTTTTTATATTTACATACCCATCTGATGGTTCTGTTTAATTGTAGAGTCTTTAATTGTGAGTTCTGTATTATTGGTGTCATTCTGTGAAAGTAAATCTGAATTCCTGTTATCAATGATTCTTTACTACTGTTATGAACAGGAAGCTCATATAACAGTTCATAAGTATTGCAATTCTCAAAAAAATTATTTTGTTCGCAATCAATCGTATTAAAATCGTTGTCGAAAATAATAAGAGATTGCAATGCTTCATCACAATTTACCAAATCAATTCCTCCAACATTTGTGGAACGTTCTTCATTAATCATACAGGTGTTATTAATTGAAGAATTAATATTTGAATCAATACCGTTGCATGAGTCACGTTGATTAGTGTTTCAATTATTTTCTAAGGCGCATTGAATAGTATGTCCGTTTAAAATTTGAAGTTTCTTCTTGAACAATGCAAAAATGTTTGTTTTTCTTTAACGTCATCTGAAACATTGGTATCAAAAGCTTGTTTGGAATTTTAGTTTTATTTAAAATATCATAACCCACCGCCTTGGGATTAAATGGATACAACCCTGCTCTTCTGAAACCACTTACAACCACTTTTTCTGCATTTTTCATATTGTCCAGAGTGGATTGAAGGACAAGATGGAGATCTTCCTTCTTAATATTTGCAACACCTTGTTGATTTTTCGACTTTGAGACACAGTTTGTCCATGTCTCTTTAAAGGGATGGGAAAAAGATATATCAAGAGGTTGCATAATGTGAGTGGAATTAGGAGTTAACATAATCAAATCTATCTGTTTCTCTCGACAAAAAGTTACCAGAGGTAAATTGAGATGTGAAGAGTGGTTATCTATATAAAATATAACGGGGAATTTAGTGTTTTCTTTAACAATCCATGGGTGGAACACGTTTGGGATATATTCATAGAGTGTCTCTGTTGTCATCCAACCAGTATCTGATACTCCAATGCCCCAGCCTGTAGGAGTATTATCAATAATTTTCTTCGGTATACTTTTTTATATGAATAAATGAGCATTGGAGGAGCATGAGTACTATCAGCTTGATACATAAACAGTACTGTTAAAGCCTCTTTGCCACCATCAACTATTTTGCATACTGCCAGAGTTCCTTTGGAAGCTAAAACAGTTTCAGCATCAGGACATAAAAGTATACTGCTTTCAGCGCAATTGAAGATTCTGCATGGAGGAATATTTAATACATTTTGTTTTTCTAAATATTTACCGGAATTTTCAAACCAATCTTGCAGACCTTCTCGACTAACTGATGCTCTCCTCGAACTTAAATTCTGGGGTCTTCTAATTCACAGGTCAGTATGACGTTTTCGGAATCCTTCATACCAATGACGACTTGGACGATCATCTGTGAATGGTGTCTTTTTTCTGTAGCTTGAAAATATTTTTGAACACAATCTAATAATTCAGTTTTTGTAACCGGTGCTCCCATTTCTGTTCGATATACCACCCACTTAACAATAGTACCCTCTTCTGGTATGCCACTGGTATGCCATAAGCAGCTGCAGCTTTTCTCAGAGAAAGTCCAGTATCATTCAGAGCTTTTAATTCTTTTTCAATATTTTCCGGATTATAATTAATCCATTTGACTTTTGTTTTCTTAGAATTATTATTACTTTTATTAGAGCAGAACAAGTTTTTCTTGGTCGACTTTGGTTATTCTGAAACATATCACAAGTCAATATATAAACAAATGCTGAAACTTTTACTTTAAATAGTTATACAAAAGAAGTAAAAAATTGGCTTGTAAAATCAGTGTATGATGTCATAATTTTAGGTTAGGTTTATAATTTTACTCTTTTTAATTTGTTATACTTAATTATAAAGAATAACTTAGAGCTATGTAGATCAATGATCCTTTAGATTACACAGTTTCACTGTTTTATTAATAAATATGGTTGTGTGTTAATAAAAACGAATATATAAATTTAAAACTTATGGAAATATGTATTTATTATATTTAAAAAAAGTGTAGTTGTGTTTTTTTCTTAATCGTATATTTAAGTCGTGTATCATAAATAGGTACATTATCTCATAATGTGGACTTTTACTTTATAGATTCTATAAAATCATTATATATATTTTGAAATTCTTAAAAATACCATTAATTTTTTCAAATGCCTTAAAATCTCTGAAAGTGACCTCAGGGCTTTCGAATTTAAATTCTTTAAAGTCTTGTGAAATCCCTTAAAACTTTTATAATTTTTAAAATTCCTTGGAAGCTTTATAAATGCCTTAAAAGATCTCGAAAGATTTTTAAAAAATCAGAAATAATTATCGACTTCAATTCAATAGTACCTATTCAATTAATTAAAAGAAAAGTGACCTTTTCATTAAAAAAGTGACTATAGTATCTTTATTTAAAAAAAGGGATTAAGGCTGATATGAGAAAAATCATGACCAAAAGTCATTGTATGAAGAATTTGGTTGACTTCATTTCAGTAATTTAAAGGAATTTCAAAAGGCTTTAAACTATGTTAGGGTACTTTTAAACATTCCAAAAAATTGTCAGGGTTTAAAAAATGTGCTTTTTGCAATTCATCTGGAATTCAAGCTGAATTTTTATTAATTTATACTGAATTCTTTCAAATTCTTTTTAATTCTTTTCAATTCTCTTGCATATTTTGATGTTTTTAAATTATTCTAATTGTGCTCAATTCAAATAATTTTTTTCATTATTTTTAGTTTCCGCTTAACTCATCTTGAAGTCACTCTTGAATTCTTAGACATTGCGTCCAATTCTTTTGAGTTCCCATTAATTTTTATGAACACATTTATATACAGAATTCAATACATTTAAAAATATTTTTTATTGTTTTTATCGACCTGTTTTTATTTTATTTATTTTTTAAGTCAAAATGGGGAAATGGTGGGAGGGGAATTAGGGAATGTGAGGGGAACTGATATGAGGGAAGATATGGAAAGTGAGGGAAAATGAAGGGAGAAGAATTACGAAATTGATGAAAACTGATGGGAGGGGAATTAAGTAAAGTGATGGGAACTGATTGGAGGGGATTGAGTGGAAGTGAGCGCGAAAGAAGTTGAGGGGAAGTACGAAAAGTAATTGACACAATGAGGGGAGAGGCAGTAGGGAAAGAGAGAGGATATGGTGGAAGGGAAATCAGGGAAAGTGAGGGATACTGATGGGAGGAGAATTAAGGAAAGAAAGAGGAAGTTATGGGAGTGTGAGTGTAGGAATTGGAGGTGAAATAAGGTGAAGGGAACTAGAGAAAGTGAGGGAAAATGATAAAAGAGGCATGAGGGAAAGTGGAGGAGAACTGTTGAGAGGGGAATTATGAAATTTGAGGGGAACTTATGGGGGAAGTGGAGGAAGTCAAGAGGAAATTAAGTAGGGGAAAGTAACAAGAAGTACTGAGAAAGTAAGATGAGAGGAAGTAGGGAAAGTGAGAGGAAATGGCAAGAGAGAAAGTGGGAAAATCGAGGGAAAATGATGAAAAAGGGAGTGAGGAAACTTAACGAAAGTTGTGAGAGAGGAAATATAGAAAGTCAAGGAAAATGAGGAGAGCAAAAGTCGGAGAATAAGCCAAAGTAGCGGGGGGAAGTAGGGAAAATACTAGGAAAATGAGGGGCGGAAAAGTAGGGAAAGTGATGGGGAAATGAGGCAACGGGAAGTAAGGAGCAATTGGAAAATAAGGGAAACCAATTTTAGCGAAAGTGTGTGAAAGTAAGGGGATGAAAAGTTGACGAAGTCTAAAGAAATTAAGCAAATGGAAGTAGAGAAAATAATTAGAAAATAATGGGACGGGAATAAGGGTAACTAAGGTGAAATAAGGGAAATGAGGTCAGAGGAATGAGAGGAAGAAATAGGTGTTTGGGAAATTAGATGATGGGAAGTAAGGATATATTTGAGAATGAGAAGTAGTGGAAATTATGGTTAGAAAAATAAGGGAAAACAAGAGGTGGAGGTGTTTGGGAGTTAGGGTAATAAATGGACGTGGAGTGAGGGGTGTGGGGAGACATGATGAAGGGATGAAAAGTTAAGGAAATATGAGTGAAGAGGAACTATATGAAGTCTGGTTAAATGAGGGGCTTGGGAAGGGAGGGGAAATTAGGGACTGGAGGAAGTAATGGGAAATGATGAGAAATGAGGATGGGGCAGTGAGACAAAATATCATGTGGGAAAGTAAGGGGAATGATGGGAAAGGAAGTCAGAGAAAATTAGGGGTGGGAAGTAGGGGATGTAAGAGAAGGACTATTAGGGTAGTGCGGGTGAGTAGGGGAGGGAAAGTGATGGTTGGGGAAGTTATGTGTTAACTGGGGAAGTGAGAAAAGGGGGAGTATAGTAGGAAGATCTTTAAATATGAATGGTCAGTACAAATAAGAAATTGAACAAAAAGAAATAGGGCAAAAGTCGAGGAATTAAAAAAATGAATCAATTAATGCAAATTCTTGTGTTTGTTTAATAATACTTGGCCAAATTTTTGCATCGTTGATGTTTTAGGTGAAATACATTTTTTTTCGGGCCTTGTATGAAGAAAATATTTAACTCTATTCGTTTTCAAACTGAATCAATAGAACTGGGAGAGAAAGATGCAAAAGGGGTTCGAAGCTTGTGAGGGATCCTTCGATAATCCACTTCGTCATCAAAACACTCTAGGGCAAAAATAACATGGCATTTCCATGAAAAAAAAATATAACAAAAAGAAAATCAACCTTCAGTGGCGAGACTCTATGGATTATATGGTTCTATTTATACATTTTTTGTGCTGCGTGATGGATGAAGCGTAAACTACTGAATGTTTATTAGAGTAATCCAAAAATGCTTTAGCATTTTTTTTTAAATTTTCATGCATTGAAAAATTCTATCTCGCTTTAGGTGTAAGGCGTACAAAAAGTTTAATATTTAAACAAAATCCGCATCTAGCATTTCTACAAGAAAAGGTAATTATAGTTAATAGTTATTTGTTTTAAAATTGATTTTTTAAAATATTTTATTAACTTTTACCTAGCTCTAAATGAAAAATAGACAAAAGGTTGAATATCTCTTTACAAAACCGTAACTGTTTAACATTAATATATCAAAACATAGTTATTAATAATAATAATTGGTTTAAACTATTATATTTTTTATACCTGATTAACGTTTACCTAGCTCTACGTAAAAAATGGTCAAAAGGTTGAATATTTTAGAAAAATCGCAACTATCTAGGATTACTATATGAAAACATAGTTATTAAGAATAATAATTTGTTTAAACAATTACTTTTGTTATTTGATTAATATTTAATTAATATTTGATTAACTTTTACCTATTTCTAAGTGAGAAGTAGACAAAAAGTTGAATATTTCAGAAAAAGTCGCATCTTTCTAGCATTATTCAAAGAAAATATTACTAAAAATAACAAGGAATTGCTTAAAAAATTATGTTTTTGTTAAATTGAATGAAATTTTTTTTAAACCATGCTTTAATTAAAAAGTACAATAAAAGTATAATTTTTTTAAAATTACAACTTGTTTGCATTGTTCTAAGATAATATTGCTATAAGCAATACCAATGGTTTAAACAATTAATTTCAACGTAAAATTGTCAATTCAAACATTAAAGCAGGTATTTCGTGAAAATGGCAATAACTTTTTAAATTTTCAGTCACTGATTAAAGTTGCTTGCACTTTTTTTTAAAGGAAACATATGTTCCATACTAACAAAAAAAATTATAAGAATTTTCAAGAAATAAATTAACTCTGTCATTTTTACTGTTGAGAATTGAAAAATTTACTATTGATTTTAAAAAATTTTAAATATTTAAACCTGAACTCCACATTAAAAAAAAACTTTCAGGCTTATATCATTTGAAAATATTAACATTTTAAAATGGCCAATTATTTATTAATTAATGTAAATCTTAAAAAATGAAGAATTTTCAATTTTTAATCTTGATAATTAAATAATTTGAAATTTTTTTAACATTTGTTTAAAATTATCGACTATCTGTCCAATTTTCATATAATTAGAGGTTGAACTTAATTAATTTTTGCAAATATAATTGTTTAAACAATTCAATATTATTGTCAATAATTTTCTCTGACAATATTTCTAGAAAATTGCAGTTTTTTCAAAAAAAGTTCACTTTTTCTCAAATTGTCAATTAGAGTTAAGTGAATAATTACTTAAGGTTGACAGCATTAATTTTTTAAATAATTATTTATAATTGTTAATTATATTAAATTTGAATCGTGCTAGAAAGTTTTTTTTCAGAAAATTTCAACTGTTTGTTTACTGCTCACTTGCAGTGAATTAATAATTAATTCAATTGAGAAAAATAATTATTTAAACAAATTATTATTGTTTATAACTACCTTCTTCGTAAATGGTAGATAGATGCATTTCTTGGAAATTTTCCACTTTTTGTCAACTTTTCACTTAGAGCGATGTAATAAATAATGCAATTTATCAAATATAATTGTTTAGACAAGTTATTATTGTTTTGCACTATATTTTCTTATATTAATGCTAGACAGTTTAGGGGCTTTTTGAAATTTTATATAACTTTTTAGTTAGGAATAAATAATAAATATTAATATTAATTTTAAAAAAAGGCTCTCAGTAGCTATTACAAGGAAAATTTACATTTAATATGATAGTTATAAACAATAACAAATTGTATAAACAACTATGTTTGTCAACTTGATTATTTATTACTTTACTACGAGAAAAGTGGATAAATAGTTAAGAATTTAAACAAAAAAAGCAAATATTTTTAATGAATATAAATGAAGAAATTATAAACAATAATAATTTGTGTAAACAATTATTTGTGCTGAATTAAATTAATTATTAAGTGACTCCAAGTGAAAAATAGACAAATAGTTGAAAAATTTCAGAAAAAAACCACCACTTTCTACGATTAAGCGAAGAGAATATTATTAACAATAATAATAAATTGTTATAACAATTATTTTTGTTAACTTGAATTAAGTATGACTTCACTATAATTATTGAAAAGTAGAGAAAAGTGATAAATTTCGGGGAAAAACTGCAACTATCTAATATTAGTATAGAAGAAGATAGCCATAAAAAATAATAATTTGTTTAAACAATTATTTTTGTAAATAGCCTCAAATAATGACTGACTCCAAGTGAAAAGTGGATATAAAGTTGAAAATTTCAGAAAAAACCGCAAGCTCTAGCATTATTCGAACAGCACATAATTAATAATGATAATAAATTGTTTGAAAAATTATGTTTTATTAACATTAATTAACTTTAACGTAACTATATTTAAAAATCCGAGAAAGTGGAAAATTTGGCAAAAAACCCGATTTCCTAACTCTATTATAATAGAAAATTGTTAAAAACAATAATAAATTGTTTAAAAAATTGATTTAAATATTTAATTATCAGTATGAAATAGTATTTTATGTATTAGAAACCATTTTGAATTTAAAAATAAAATAAAATTGTAATTAACGACAAAAAACTCGCAAAACCATTTTTTCCACTTACATGGTTTTTTGGGATTCTATAAAACAGATATATGGGATTAATATTTGAAAAGTACAATTTTATTTTTATTCTATGGTTAATTCCTCCTGGGAATTTAATTGAATTTTTATAAAAATAAAAGTCATTGAAACTGAAATTAAATTAAGATTGTACGAAATATTGTAGTCAATAGTAAAATAAGTTTATCTATGAAAAATAATACTTATTTGAAAGGTTGGTAAAAATGTATTGACATAAGGCTTAATGAATTCTGAATCATGATTCCTTATTTGTTATTCTTATGAGCATGCATTTAATTAAACTACACGGAGTTTAAAAGCCGAGGTATAACACATTGTATAAATAGAATGCTTATTCATAAATATTCATTTCCATATTTAATAATTATGAAAGACAAGACGCGCTAGGGGGGATGGAATAAAAGTTAAGTTTGCTCGAACTTTGCGACACTGCTTGCCTTCTCCCACGCTATTCATTACCTCGAAAAAATTGCGACACAAATACCTCCGAATTTAAATAAAAATTTAAATATAATCTTCAACAATTATTCACTTCGAAAATAATAGTAAAATTAATAATTATGTATTTACCAGTATAAATAACTTAAAGGCAATTCCGGGCTTATAAAAATGAATTTATTGACCTGGTAAAACACAGGGGAAATGACCGGGAATTTAATTCAATATCCGGAAATCTACTTCTGATCGCAGAAAATTCAAGTTTTAGTTATTTTAATAATTTTGATCGATTTAGAAAAGTAATTTCTATTTTATCTGCAATACAAAATTTTTCATTTGAGCTTAATATAATCCAACTTAATTGTGATTTATTATTGAATTTTTTAATTCATTTCGAAATTAAACGAGTTGTTTTAAAATAATAGATTTAATGCTTTCACGATGATTCATTATGATAAAAGAGATATTTCGGGTTTCACTCATGTACAAAACTAAGAATTTTGCCGACGTTTCGTGAACATTGCAGTTCACTTCTTCAGGGCTGACCTGAAACTGAG
>JAWWLR010000034.1:111306325-111328539 GCA_035041075.1 Acraspis erinacei
CTCTCATTACCCCTACTTCTCTATTCCTCACTTTCCCAACTCTCACTATCCCTACTTATCGACAAATTATCACCCTCACTTCTACTTTCTTTTTACTCATTTCTTCTTAAATCCCCTACTTTCCCTCCCTCAATTTCCCTAATTTCGACTACCTTCCCACATCTTATTTTCCCTCATTTCCCCATCCATTATTTCATTTTATCACACACGCACGATTTCAGCCCGTTTCGAGGCCTATGAAGTGGGGCTAAAGTTCTACTGAGTAAAAAGTACTTGTTACTCCTTAGAGAGTGAAAACTGACGTCAGAGGTGCATAATGAAAATTATACATCTATGAGCTCGCATTTTACGATGATTAGCCCACTCACCGCAAAATCTGTGAGGAACTTTTGGTTACAAATAATAAAATTTTACGGTAATTTATAGAAAGTTACCTTATGTAATTGATCAAATTACCGTAAATTATAAAAAATTTCCGGAAATTTATAAAATATTTTTAATTGAATTTTGGGTAATTTATTTTGAGTTAACATAAATTAACTCTTATACTACCATAAATTATCAAAAATTTTCTAAAATTTATAAAAATGTTCAAAATTGAAGTTTGGGTAATTTATGATAAGTTACCATTATACCTGTAAAATTACCATAAATGACCGGAAATTTACATACATATTTTTAACTTTGATTTTTGCGCAATTTGTGGTAAGTTATAAATTACATGTAATATTACCATAAATTACCAAAATGTTTATAAATTTACGGAAATTTCTAAAAAAACTTTAAAATTGAATTTTGGGTAATTTATGATAAGTTACCATAAATTACCTTTAATATTACCATTTAACAAAAATTTCATAAATTTCCTGAAATTTATAAAAATGTTTAAAATTGATTGCTGAGTAATTTATGGTAATTTATCATTTTTATCTGTAAAACTAACATAAATAACCGAAAATTACCGTAAATTTAGGTAAATTTATAAAAATGTTAAAAATAGAATTTTGGTTAGTTTATGGTAATTTACCATATTTTTCTGTCAAATTACGATAAAAGATCGAAAATTTCCATACATTTCCGGAAATTTATAGACATTTTGAATTGAATTTTGGGCAACTTATGGTAAGTTACCATAAATTACCCTTAAAATTACCCTAAATCATACTTCCTAAAAACGATAAATATTCGTTTATGTTGGAAATTAATTCTTTTAATTGAAAATTTAACTATTCCAGTTAAAGATTCATCATTTTAGTTCAAACTTCATTCGGTTAATTCAAAGTTGAACTCTTCTTGAAAATTGATCTTTTTTATTTGAAAATTCAACTACTTTAATAAAAATTGTCTTTGGTTCTAGGATCATCTCTTCGGTTAAAACTTTAGCTACTTTGTTAAAAATTAATCTTTTTGCTGAAAATTAAAATATTCTGGGTAAAGGTTGATCTTTTTAGTTCAGATTTCACCTCATTGCTTGCAAATTTAACTTCTTGGTTAAGAATCTATTTTTTTGGTTGCAGTTTCATATCTTTAATTAAAAATTTATCTATTTTTTTTTAATTTAATTTTTTGTTTATTTATAGTTAGGTTTTTCTAACTGACAGCCTAACTTTTAAATTTTTGGTTGAATTCAACTGTTTTTAATTCATCTTTGTTGGTTAGAAATGTCATCTTTCTTGATTGAAAATTTACCTTTCTTGGTAAAGAATGATCTTTTTTATTGAAAATTCAACTCTCTTCTAAGAAATTCATCTTTTCGACTTGAAAGTTCAACTATTTGGTTTTAAATAAAACTATTGGAAATTTAACTGTTTTGTTAAAAAAAATTTTTTTGCGGTTAAAAAATTCATCTCTCTTGGTTTAAATTAATCCTTTTTGATAAAAATTCAACTTTTTCTGGAAAATTCCTCTTTTTGGCTTGGGAAATCAATTATTTATTTGGAAATTTCAATTTTTGCTGTATATTTAATTATTAAATTTTTGGTTCAAAATATATTTTTTCTGTATGAGGATTAAACCATTTGATTTAAAATTCAACTATTTTTGAGTTGATCATTCTTCTTTTTTGTTTGTTAAAGATTACACGTTTAATTTGAAAATTCCTTTTCTTTATTGAAAATTGAGCTATTTTCTTGAAAAATCTACGTTTTTAGTAGCAAATTAATCTTCTTTCTTGAAAATTCATCTTGTTTGGTGGAAAATTTAAATATTTGGTTGAAAATTGTTTTTATTGTGGAAAATTTATATTTTCGAATGGAAAAATCATATTTTTGTAGAAAATGTTTATTTTTTATTTGTTTTAAAAATAATCTCATTCTAGAAATTTTGTTTTTGGTTTCGTAGCACCGGACAGAAACCCTTATAGTTTCAATCGGGTATCCGTTCATTCGTCAAACCGTCTATTCGTCCGTCCGTCGTACTTTTTTTCGGAGGGGAAATGATAGGCTTGGAAGCAGGAAAAGTAAGTAGGAATGAGTGGATAAAAGGTAGGGAAAGTGAGTGGTGAGGAAGTAAGGAAAACCGGATAAGGGGAATTGTAGGAACTATGGAGAGGGAAAGTGAGGCGAAATTATCGGAAGGCAAGTATAGGAAATGAAGAAGAGGAAGTGGAGGAGGTAACAGGGAAATTAAGGAAGGGAAGGGGGAGAGAGGAGGGAAAAATAGGTGAAGTGATGGAAGTATGGGAAGGGAAAGTGGGGACAGCGGGGGAAAGTTTTGCAATAGGGAAATACTGGTGTGAGGGGTGCGGAAGTAAAGGAAACCGGAAGAGATGAATTGTAGGAAAGGTGGAGATGGAAAGTGAGGGAAAGTTTGAGAAGGAAAAGTAGGGACAGCATTAGAAAGTGATGGGATGAGTAGTAGTGGAAGTGAGGGGTGAGAAAGTAAAGGAAACCGGAGGAGCGAAATTCGAGAAAATGTAATGAAGTAAAGTGAGGGGGATGTTCGGAGAAGGTGTGAAGAGGTGGGTATAAATTTGAGATAAATCTAGAATTCCCGTGTTTCTTCTGTAAGCAGTAGATTCGTTCTGCAACACCGCTCCGACCAGGTGTCTGATTCAACTCTCTAGCAATTACCCCAAGCGAAGAGCTTCACAAAGTCATCATGTGATCACACAAAAAACACAAACTGATCGATAAACGATTTTCTAAAATAGATTATTTTAAATATTGATCCTAATAGTTTTTTAAAATCCAAGTATGGATTGTCTAAATTCAGGAGTTTTGGAGATGAGGGTACAAAAGCGAGGGTTTCTTTCTATGGAAAATCGATGTGCAAAAGAAGAGGTCGACCTGTCGTCGCGACAGTATGCTATGTTGGAGAAAGAGGCGGATGACAAATTAACGAGCCGTGGTTTTCTTCTCTATGTAGAAGTCTTGGGCCTCCGCATAGTGGCAATCCTCCATCGACTAATCCCAGTTTAAAGAGATTGATTGCTTTTCTTCACCATCTAAGCTTACATTTTTGGAAAAAGTATTTTTTAACGAATAATTTAATTTTTCACAGACCAAAATAAGTTTCATTTTATTTTTAAACAAATAGTCGAATCTTAAAGTCAAATGGATGCATTTTTTATGAAGAAAAATTTTCAATCAGAAACTTTCCTGTAAAAAAAGAGGAATTTTTAATCCATAAAGAAGAATTTTCAACATAGTAGTTGAATTTGTTTACAAAGTAGGTAAAGTTTCAACAAAATAGTTAAATATCTAATAAAATAGTTAAATTTTAAACCAAATAGTTAAATTTTCAAGACAAAAGAACAAATAATCAACAAAACTGTTAAACTTTCAATACAATAGTTACATTTTAAACCAAAGAGATGATTTTTTAACTAAAATGATGTATCTTAAACAACAACAAAAAATGAATTTTTAACAATGAAGTTCCACTTTCATCAAAGTAGTTAGATTTCCAATAAAAAATTATTTCTCAAATAAAACTATAATAATGAAAAATGTAGAGGCCTCTACACTATTAAAGCCCTCTAAATTTTTATTATTATCAACCAGATTAAAAATTTTTTGATATAAAAATAGAATAGTTGTTTATATTTCAATAGAATAATAAATTTAATTTTAAATCAAACACACTCGAGTCCACCCGAAAATATGAATTCTCTATCAAGAAAAATGACCAATTTTCTACCAAAAAGAAATTGAACTTCTGACTCAAAAATATGAATTCTTAAGAAAAAAATTGATTATAAAAAAAAACAGTTAATTTTGAACTGAGAAAATGAATTTTGAACAAAGTATTGCATCTTTGAACCAAGTAGTTGGATTTTCAATGAAGGAGATTAATTTTCTACCAAAAAAGACAATATTAGAGTTCAATTTAATTAAATTTGCAACTAAAGCGATAAATCTTATACAAAAAATCAAAGAGTCAAATTTTTAGTCAAAAAATTTCATTTTCAACAAAATAGCTGAATTTCTAAGTTGAATTTTCAACAGAAACATCAATTTTTAACAAAGAAGTTCAACCTTCAACCATGTAATTGAGTTTTTAATTAAAAAATATTAATTATCGACGAAAAATATCATAGTTAATATTTCAACGACAAAAAGGTTATAATTTTAAATTAAAAAAAATTTTTTTTTTTTAAATCGCGAATTTTTAAAAAGATAGTGTAATCCTCAACTAATTAAAAAAGTCGAATTCACTAGAAAACAGTTTACTTTTTTAACAGAATGTTATTTTCAACTAAATAGTTTAATTTTCTTCGAAAGTATTATCATTTTCAACTAAACAGAACGAATTTTAAACAAAAAAGTTGAATTTTCAATCAATCAGTTCAATTTTTTACGAAAATAATTGAATGTTTAAAGAAAAAGTTTAAGTCTTAGGTCAAAACAATAATTTATCAACAACAAAATTAATTAATTAATTTTGGAACAATTTATTCCTACCAAGTAGTTCAATCTTCAATAAATTTTCTAAAGAAAAGTTGTTTACAAAAAAATGTATAAACTTTCAACTATATTATTGAATTTTTAACTGAAAATGATTAATTTTTAACTAGTATTAGAGTAGTTAAATTTTCATTAAAAAACTGATTTTTAACCAAAAAATAAAAAGATCTTTCAATTACATCTTCAACTAATAAAACGAACTTTTAAAATAGTAGATTAAATTTCAATCAGGTATTGGAGTTTTCGATAAAGAGGATAATTTTCTAACAAAAAGACATATTTACAACAACAAAAAATACATAAAATTCCAACCAAATTATTAAACTTTCAATAAAAAAGTAATTTACTACTAATAATGTAATAGTTAAATTTCAGGTTTAAAAACATTGTCAACCAAAGAAAGAAATGAATTTTCAACCAAGCAGTTGTTTTTAATCAAAAAAGATTAATTTTTAAACAAATAAGAAAAATGTGCAATAAACTACATAAATTATTAAACATATTGATAAATTTGAACTAAAAATTATCAATGCTCAACCAGCAGTTGAATAGTTAAATTTTTAGTTAAAAATATCTAATCTCAAACCTAATAGTAAATACAATTTTTAACCAATAACGATTTATTTTAAAGCCTAAATGTTATAGTAGACTCTTCTACCTTAAAGAAAAAAAGAAGAAAAAAATATGTGCGGCTGTGGGGCTACACGTGCAAAGGAGTTTGAATATTGATGAAGTAGTGGGGATGTATTATAGTAAGAGGGTGCAGGGAGAGGAGGAACACCCGCAGGATGTGCTTCGCTTGGCAGTAGTGGGGATATCTGCGAGAAGTCTTCAGAGTAATTGCAAATCGCCGTAGAAAAAATCTGAAATTTATACTACACAGTATTTGTGGTATTACCTTTCATTCAAGGCGATAAAACTTAAAAAATCTTTCTGGGTTTCTGAATCATGGCTAAAAACGTCGAAACGTGTCTGCGCCAAGATTCAGTCGGCGATCACCGCTCTTGCAGAAACACTTTGACGTTTTTAGTCATAACTCGGGAACCCGTAAATCCTTTTGAAGTTATATTGACTTGAATTAAAGATAAGACTTCAGGTACTGTGTGGTATAAATTTCAGATCTTTTCTACAACTTTTCTGGATGACGCCGTGAGTTGAAGTCGAGTTACAAAATGCGAGCAATTCTTTAATTTAAAAAAAAATACTTTTCGCCTGGTATATTCTTTTAAAAATATCAGAATTGCCTTTATCAGGTGTTATTCGACGCAGAATTTCATCAGCTTTCGAAAGCCTTTTAAAAAAAGTTTCTCTCTTTTTTTTGGATTGAGGTATCACGTATCAAAGTCAACAGAGATTTTTGGTACCGCTCACGTTAGCCGTGTAGATAATTTCCGTTGGTAGTGTAAATACTAATTAAATATAGATAAAATCCAATTTGAGGATTGGAATTGCCAACCGTCTAACATACTTTCACTCGGCACTTTGTGTTCAATTAAATTCTCTTCGCACCTCCCCTTCGACTCCGACTCAAGGAAATAGGAAACAGGAGAGACAGTACGAGGGTTAAAGCTCGGTGATAGTCTCGTAAATACTCCGCTGCGGTTGAAACATTTGTCACGTATTTAAACATAGTTCAGTACCAGAATGTTGCGAATCTTTGAGCCACTAGAAGAGGATTAGAATCGGATTTCACAGGATTAGGAATTAGCTATAACTGTTATCTAAACAATCAAACCGAGGATTATCATTTTATAAAAAGTTAGTCAAAATGGGCGCCAAGCGTCTAAAAAAAAGGTTTTGTAGCCTATTAGGAATTCCCACTTCTATACATTCCCTCCCCTCACTTCACTCTTACTTGTCCTCTTTCATTAATGCTTCATCCTCTATTTCTGCCCCTCCTCCCTTCTCTGTCCGACACTCCTGTTTCCTTACATCCACTCCCAGTCCCCCACTTTTCCCCAATCCCCACTTTCCCTTCTCAACTCATCCTCGCTTCTAATCATTTCCCTTCACTTCCCCTACTTATCCTTTCATAATTTCCTCTACTTCATCAACTTCCTCTTCTCCTATTTCCTCCTATTTCCCCTCAATCACTCTACTTCTTATCTCCTAATTTCCGTCCCTTCATTCTACTAACTTCCCCTCTCCTCCTTACCTCTCATTTACCCTAGTCCCCTAACACCGGGTTATCCCGGGAATATTCCTAGGATAACGTGGGAGATAAATGGTGTCAAATATCTTATTGCTGTTCGGTGTCCTCCCATTTCCTCCACTTCTCCTACGTAACCATAGTACCCCTACTTCCACTCTCCACACTTAACCTACTTACCCTCCTCTAATTCTTCCTCACTTTACTCACATAAAAAAAAACATTTTCAAGACAGATTTCAATCAAAGACTTGAATTTTTAACCAATGAGATTGATTTTCGTTAAAGGAGATGAGTTATTAACAAAATAAATTAATTTCGAACCAAGTAATGAATTAAATTTTTATTTAAAAAGAAACATATCATTTTCAACCAAAGGGGAAATCGTAAAAAACTCTCTGTTCTATACTTTTCCTCTCCTACTTCTTTTCCAGAGTGTTGATTTCCCTTCCCCTACTTCCCTTCCGTAGCCCGTACTTCCTCTCTTCTACACAACCTAATTCTTAATCATTTCTCTACTTCTTCCTTTTCCCTTCATAATTTCCCATAGTCCCACTACCTTTGTTTCCCTTCATTCCCCTACTTCCCCTCATCACATATTCTCTCACTGCACCTTCTTCCTCTCCTCTAATTTCCTCTTACTTCCACTTCCATCATTTCCCTTACTTTGCCTTTGCTCGTTTTACCTTACTTCCCTTAGTTTCCTCTCATTTGACCAATTTTCCCTCCTCTTATTTCCCCTAATTTCCCTCAAATATATTTTTTCTTTACTTCCCTTACTGTTTGACCACTCATCTCCCCTCACTTACCCTCCCCTCATTTTTCCTATCCACATTTTGTCTACTTTCCCTACCCTAATTTCCTCCACTTAGCCTTTCGTTTTATATGGAAAATAATATTTAGAGGTTTCGCAAGCCCCATGACGTTAAACGCTTATTTCCAATAAGAAAAAATAGTTTTTTATAAACTTTATTCAGAACCGCCAATATTAGGTGAATCGAGTCAAATCTCAACTATTATATTTAAAATTTGCTATACAAAGAATACAATAAGGAATAATTATCGTTTGAACATTATATTTTATATCTTAAATTTAAATTTTTATATACAAAATACTATTTTCTATTTACAATTAGATGATTGCATAAATGTTTTAAACAATTAATTATTGCTTTTATCAATTTGCTCTTAAATTATGGTTAAAAAGTCGTGGTTATTTTCAAATTTTGAACTTATTTTCAACTTTTTATTTAGAACAAGGAAATAATCCATTGAATTCAACACACATATTATTTAAACAATTTATTATGATTTATAATAATATTATCCTAGAATAATGCTAGAAAGTTGTAGTTTTTCTAACAATTTTCATTTTTCGGATCCTTTTTTATTAGAGTTAGATAATAGTGATTTCGAATTAACAAAAATAATTGTTTAAATAATTTGTAATGATTTTTAATAATATTCCCTTTAAATAATGCTAGAAAGTTGTAGTTTTTTTCTACAATTTTCAACCTTTCATTCAGAGCGATATAAAATTAATTCAATTAAAAAAAAGTTAAAAGAAATTATTATTGTTAATAACTTTTTAGCATTATTTAAAGAGAATATAATTAAAAATAATAAGGAATTGTTTAAACGATTATTTCTGTTAAATTTAATTTATTGTTGCCTCGCCCTTACTAAAAAGTTAAACGTAAGTTTAAAAATTCGGAAAATCTGCGACTTTCTAATTATATTCTAAGAGAGAATGGCTAAAAACTATAATTAAGTGCTTAAACAAGGTATGCGCACATCTAAATATAAGTATAAAGTAGTATTTTATATATTAGAAACAACTTGTAGTTATAAAACCGCAAAAACATAATTAATGCAAAAAACTAGCAAAATTCATTTTTCCCTTATGGGGTTTTTTTATGACACTACAAAAAAGACTCATGGGGGTAATATTTGAAGAATAATTATTCATTTCTATTCTATAGTTAATTTTAAAGAAAAATATTCTGTTTCAACTGGATTCACCAAATAATGAAGATTCTGCATAAATTGATAAATTTATAAATATATAAATTTAAAGGGACCATTTTATTGGTTGTGGATTCGAACAAATTTCGGAATGATATGCATGAAAATTCGAGAGGAACCTACGTGGCACTTTTCGGCCGGGAGTGAAAGTTGCAGTATGAGTCGGAGTCGAGGCGTAGCCGAGGCGAGGCGAGTACTACAATTGACACGAGGCAAACTGCGACTTAGCGGATGACTGCCACATATTATTTTATAACACCAGTCATTATAAGTGAAAATAGGCTAAATAGATTCATAATCTGAAAACCGGAGAGGGAATTCAATCCAATTTAATCTAATTCAATCCAATCCAATCTAAGCCAATTCAATGCAATCCAATTCATTCAATCATCACGTCTCATCTCGCATCTCGTCTCGAATATCGTTTTCCCTCGTCTTGAGCCTTGTCTCGAATTGACACAATATTTTTATCACACCAGTTAGCGCAAGTGCAGTACGACCACATGATAAAGTTGGGGTTACTGCACTTATCGTACCCTAAAGTACAGATATAAATGTCCGTCAGCCAATCAGATCAAAGTGCCAGTTTCTTTATAGTACGCTGTACCCTAAGTAACAATTTTTCTGGCTAGGCTAAAAAGTGCTATGTTATATATCAATCACAAAATCTAAAATCACACTTATGATGGAGAAGTGATAAAAAAGATTTTTTTGTATTCAACTCGGTCTGAAAAGATTCTGTGCAAATGAAAAGAGAGTTCAATCATAAGGCTGCGAAAATAAAGAAATGCCAATGCTCACCGGATCTAGAGAATTGAGCAGGAATCGCAGCCACGAAGCGAGGCGAGGGTGAGTGTCATTAGAGATCCGAAGGGGTTAGTATCCTCTCAAAGTCGCAACGCAACCCTCTTACGAGCCAGCCCAGTCCCTGAGTCGAGGGGAATTTCTAACTGATTTACGGGAAAACAAGACTGTTTAATATTTCTCTCATTCCCTTGGCGCCACTGTCGACTCGCGACTTACGTAACTTATTTAACCCGTTGGAGCCTCGTATTTATTAAAATTATACGCGACAGGTCAGTGATTCTCGAGATGAAAAAATGAACCATTAATTGTCCTTCCTTCCTGCGAAACTTTTGAAAGGGGTAGGTAGTTTTACAAATAATTGCAATCAGCATAATGCCTTTTCTGTCCCAACAGCTCATTTGCTTATACAACTTTCGTTTGGAGACGACAAAGATTTTCTACTACAGAACGCACTAAATACGTTTTATAATTACAGGGATTACAGTGTGTCCTCTTTTACATCTAATTCTGCTTTGTAAGGTTTCGTAGTCCACGCAGAAACCTTTAGAATTACGGTCGACTCAAGACGAGGCTCAAGACGAGGCGATGTAAGATTCGAGTCGAGATTCGAAACGAGGCTCGAGACAAGGCCTAAAAAAAGCTTCAAGACGAGGTGATAAGAGATTCGAGATCTGATATGAGAAGAGACGTGATGAACTTTTCAAAAGAAATAGTTAAAAAATAATTAAAGTTTCTACCAAAAAATTTGATATTTCAACCTATGAAGACGAATTTTCAAAAAACAAAATATTACATTTTAAACCAGAGGTTAACGAAAAGTTTAATAATTGATCTTCTAACCAAAAGATATATAAATTATTATAAATAAAATACAGATATATTAATCAAAAGAAAAAGACTTTTCAACAAAATAGTTGTGTTTTGACTGTTGAATTTTCAAGATAAAATGACGAATTTGAAACAAAAAAGTTAAATTTTGAACCCGAAAATATGAATTTTTCCAGAAAAGACCTATTTTGCACAAAACACAGGAATTTTCAACCAAATAGTTGAATTTTCAATCCAAAAGACCAATGTTTAAATAAAGTAGTTATAGTTTGAACCAGAAACAAATTTCCAACTGAAATGATAAATTAAAAAAAACATAAATCAACAAAATAGTAGATTTTGCAACCCAAAAATCTGAAATACAAACTAAAACGTTAATTTTGCACCAAATAGTTCAATTTTTTACCATATTGTTCAATTTTAAATCCAAATAGATGAATGTTGTAAGAAAGTTTTTATGTTCAATCCCATAATGTAAATTTTGATAAAAAAAGTTCATTTTTACCCCCAAAAAAACTATTTTTTCAAATTAAGAATTTTTTAACCACAGAGATTATTTTTTAACCAAGAAAGATTTTTCAGTCTGGAAGGAAAAAAACATCAACAAAAGTGTCAAATTTTCAAGCGAAATTTAGTTTTCAGCCAAATAATTGAATTTTTACTCGAATATTGCATTTTTCTTTTAAAATAGTTAAAATTTAAACCCAAAAGACGGACTTGCAGCAGAAAATTGTATTTTTCAACCAATAATACCAAATAGTTAACATAGTTATTTTTTCAAACCAAATAATTAACTTTTTAACCAAATAATAAACTTTTCATCCAAAGAAGCTGAATTCTCAAGCACTTAATATTTTATATTCCAACCAAAAAATAGTTCCATTTAAAATAAATAATAGTCGAATTTAACAACACAAAAAAATTCAGTAAATTAGGTACATTTTGAACCAAAACGATGAATTTTCGACTACAAAATTCTTATTAAAAAAATGAAATTATAGCAAAGTACTTTAAGTTTTAACGAAGTAGGGAATTTACATCCAAAAAATCTGAAAAAATTGTACTAAATGAATTCATCTAAAAAATATCTATTTTTGGAAAATTAGTTACATTTTCAATCAAAACGGATTCATTTTTGACCAAACAGTTGAATTTTGAATTCAAAATGATGAATTTGCAACAAGAAAGGTAATTTCCAACCAAAAAGTATAACTGTTTAATAAACTTTTTGAATTTGAAACGAAATAATTAAATTTCGAACCAAATGATAAAAATGTTAACTAAAAATGTAATAGCAGACTTTTTAACCAGAGAGAATGAACTTTTACCCCAAAAAAGTTAAATTTTCTTATTGGCTTTTATTAATTTCGTCCAAGATAAATAATTAGGAATTTTTATTAATTTTTAATTCTTGTAAAATAAGTAATAAAATACTGAAAACGGCGTATCAGAGAATAGTATGTTAGTTGTGGTTGTAGAAAGATATTTGGAAATTAAAAAAATTATGTTATTATAATACATAAAGATTATTTTCTTAAATAATAATTTTTGTAATTAATGTTTTTTATGCAATTACCCCTTTTTTACTGGATATTAAAAATATGTATCAGAAAACTATCAACTAATGAAAATATAGCAGAAACAAATTTAATTGTCCAAAGAAACAAGAACAAAAATAGAGATTTTTCAAATAGTAATTTTTTTGTTATTCAAATTATTTTATACTAGCTCAGTTAGAAACATATTTTGAACAGCTCAGGGTTCTGTACAGAAAAGAATCTACTAGAAAAAAATGTTTCAATTTTGTTTATCTATTTTTCCGTCTTTAATCTTCTTTAATTTTTAAAGGGATTTTTATGAGTACACAGTGCTGACAAAGTGTTGACTCAACCAAATATTCTATCTATAAAAATCTTTGTTTAAAAAACTAAAAAGCTTAGTTGGGCCAACCAAATATTTGTTTGTTTATATAATAACCATATCCTAGGGTTAAACCAAAAAAATTTTTCTCAATTTAATGCAATCATTGTCTGAGTTTAGCAATAAATAAAATCTGTTTTTATTATCCTTTATTCAGAAAAATCCCCTTTTTTACTTAAAATTGAACTACTGAACCGCTGTGATTCTGAATAGTTATTTTAGTGGAATGAAGTCTTTAAAGTTTGAAATTTGAATTGAGAAGCTAAGTAGCAGTATACTTGAAACTGTGTCGCAGAGGCTCTATTGCTCGTACATATAAATCTTCCACTTGAAAATCTACTTAGAGACCCCAACCCTCTTTACTTCTCGATTTCCCCAAGACTAAACGAGCCATGCTGTGTCGAAATTGTCGATAAGATCCTCGTTGGTTAAGGTGAAAAACTGTTTTTGAGATTTTAGGTCTGCTAAGAAATTCTGACAAATTTGGATTAAAATCTTAATGCTTTTAGTTTGAAGTTAACCTAGTGACATTGATGCAAATTTGCCTAGCTTCTATATAGTGACATTACTGGTGGCTTCAACATATTTAGTTTCCTGAAAAAAACAGGAAATGTTTTGAATTTTTTTTTGCAATTTGACCATGATACAAATTCCCCTAATTTCTGCATACTTAATTTTCTAGCAGCTTCAAAATTTTGAGCTTCCTAAGAACAGCCACGATTCTTTTAGACAATGTTTTAAGAATTTGGGGGTTTTTAACATTTTTTATTTTTTTGTGTTTTCCTCAAGTTCACTACAGTCACTTTAAAATTCACTTCATGATATCCTTACAAATTGTCCTAGCTTCTGCATGCTAATTGATGTTGACCAGATAAGAATTTAATTAAATGTTGGATTTTGGAGATATACTGGTCCATTTACATTTGGGTGGTCCTTATTTAGTCTTGGTGGATTTAAAAAAAAAATTATTTTGTCTCACACCCCAATTTTTTTTGAATTACCAAATAATGATCTCCGCCAAATTTGAGCGAAAACGGTCAATATTAACATGTGGCCCAAAGTGCTGAACATTTCTCATGCAATTGACCTGGAGAAAAGTACCGTAAAATTTCAAATACTGTAACTTTTTTATATATTTCACCGGAACCTCTGTAAAATTATAATCTCTAGACTATGTTAAAAAAATGTACAATTTCTAAAAATTCATAACAAAATGTCGTAAATTTGGAAAATTTGGAAAAATGCAAAATGGTGCCTTATAAAATACTCAAAAACTCGTATTTTCTATGCTTTTCGCCCAAAGAGCTCAAAATTTTCACTAAAGTAAAAATGACGCCTCATTACTATTATCAAAAGTTACATAATTTTTACAAACTGAAACAAAATATGAAATACATTTTCGGGAAGGATTTAGTGATTTTGTAAAGATTATGTAACTTCTTGAAAATAGTAATGAGGCGCCATTTTTAATTTTTTCAAAAATTTTAATTTTAATTTCAACACGTATTTTGTAATAAATAAATATGCCTCTTGTAATAATTTGACGAGATTTTGTTTTTATTTGTGGAATTTGTAATTTTCGCTCAAATTTAGGGATCCACCATTTTGTAAATTTTGAAAAAAAAAATTTCTTTTCATATAGGTATATTTTTAGAACATATTCTAAACATCATGATTGTACAGAGCCCAAGAATTCCGATGAAATATAAAAAAAAATTAGCTGCATTTGAAATGTTACGCTTCTTTTCCCCATATTAATTGCATACCAAACTTTGAGTGTTTTGGGCCACATGTTAATATTAATCGATTCCGATCAAATTTGCTGGAATTAATTTTTTTGGTAATTTAAACAAAATAGGGGGCGAGACCAAGAAGAATTCAAAATCGCAAAATAAGGATCACCCTCTTTTGCATAGTTTATTTATTCATTATTATAACTTTTTCCAGCCATGCAGTATCATTAGGTGATATTAATTGATGTTGCCCAGTTAAGAATTGAATTAGAAGATGTTGAATCTTTTTGGTGTACTGATCCATTTTTATATCTGGTTTCTTGCATTGTTTTATTTTCTTCCGAACGTGCTGTATGATTAGTTGGTTTTAGTTCATGTTGAGAGGGTAAGAAATTGATTATAAGATATTGAATTATGTTGAAATACTGGTCCATCTTTATAGCTGGTTCGTCTAATTGTTGTATTTTTTCCAACTGTCCTGTATGATTAGCTGATTTTAACTGATGTTAATAAGGTCAGAATTTAATGAGCAGATATTCGATTATGTTGGAGGACTAATCCATTTGTATAGTTTCTTTATTCTATTGTTGTATCTTCTTCCAACCATGCTTTGTAATTAGCTGATGATAATTTATGCTGACCAGGTAAGAATTTAAATAGAAGATACTAGATTTTGTTGGTATATTGGTCCATCTTTATAGTTTGTTTGTCCCATTGTTGTATTTTATTCCAACCGTGCTGTATGATTAGCTAATTTTAACTTATCTTCATACCATGCAGTATGATTAGCTAATGTTACATTATTATTGGTAAGGTAAGAATTTAATGAGAAGATTCTGGATTTTGTTGGTATACTGTTTCATCTATATAGTTTGTTTGTTCCATTGTTGTTTCGTCTTCCAACCTTGCTCTATCATTATCTGATGTGAATTATTGTTGACCAAGTAAGAATTTAATTCGAAGATGTTGGATTTTGTCGGTACACTGATCCATCTGTATAGCTTTTTTGTTTCATTATTGTATCTTTTTCCAACCGTGTTGTATCATTAGCTGATGTTAATTCATGATGAGCAGGTCAGAATTTAATCAAGAGATGTTGGATTTTGTTGGTGTACTGGTTCATCTTTAAGGCTTGTTTGTTCCGTTGTTGTATCTTTTTTCGACCGTCCTGTATCATTAGCAATTATGAATTATCTACGACCAGGTAATAATTTAATTAGAAGATGTTGGATTTCATTAATATACTAGACCATCTGTATAGTTGGCTTGCACCATTGTTGTATCTCCTTCCCACCCTGTTGTATGATTAGCTGATGCCAATTCATGTTAACCAGATTAAAGATTTATTAGAAGATGTTGGATTTTGTTGGTATACTGATCCATCTGTATAGTTTTTTGTTAAATTATTGTATTTTCTTCCAACCATGCTGTATTATTAGCTGATGTCAATTCATGATGCTCAAGTAAAAATTTAATTAGAAGGTGTTGAATTTTGTTGGTACACTCGTTCCTCTGTATAGTTGACTTATTCCATTTTTGTATCTTCTTCAAACCGTGCTGTATGATTAGCTGATGTTGATTGATGTGGATTGATGTTGACTAGGTCAGAATTTAATTAGATGGTATTGGATTTTATTGTTAAACTGGTATTTGTCTAGTAGAGCTCGAATTTTGTCGAACGTAGATCAGGACAATTTGCTAAAGTCATTGAATTCGGAAACCAGACTTCTGTAGCAACTTTGTTTTCATTCGCAAAACAAATTGGTAATGAGTCCTAATTTTGATGAATTAAGATAAATTATATTGTTTAAATATTCAGAATTTCAAATGAAAATGTAATTTATTTAGTTATTAATAAATTAATTGTAAGCCTACTTTTTAATTGCATCGTAAAGAAACATCACTTAGTCGTCGTAGGTACCTGCAACTATGCGAAGAAAATCGCAAGGAGAAACTTCCGCGGGAATGCAAGAGGGTTGGCTAAACGAGAAACACGCTGCTACATTACGAGACATCCATCCACCTCGCACTAATGATAATTAGAATGTTCAGACAAATAGAGTAGGGAAAACAACGTAGTAATTGAGAAACGAGAAAGGGAAATAATAACACTCAACATGTCAAGTGTGACATAACAAGAAAATTAGCGATTCTTAAGACAATCCGACACGTAATTTAAAATATAAATTAATCTTAAAAATACTTTTCATAAAGTTTCATGCCTTAAAATCACCGAATGAAAGTTTTATTTTTATATTATTTTTCTACCTTAATTCGATTACAAAAAACTTGACATGGCCTCAGGCATTCCTACCGTTAAAACGGTAATGCTAAACTGACGTAACCACACGTAAAATTAACATTAAATTGACTTATGACCTTTATCATAAGTTAGGTGTCATTTAGGAATCTCATAATTAACAATCTATTTTGTTTAAATCAGTCTCTAAAACTCAAAAAGTAATTTTGACACAAACTTTGTACATAGTATAATAATATAATAATAAATACAAATTTTACATTAATAATAATAAATGAGCAATAAATAGTAAATAATAAATAGTAATAATACATACAGGTATAACATTCATTCAAAAATATTTGCAAATATTTTAAAACATTTCAGAAAGATTTGAATTATTTCTCAAAGATTTCACAGTTTTCGAATACTTCGCAAAGGTTTCGGATACATTTAATAGGAATTTACCAAGACTTATTTCCCAAATATTTCACAATGATTTCAATAACTTCACAAATGTTAGGAAATGTTTTAAAAAATATTTTTAATATTTGGGAGATTTATAAAGATTTCAGAAACATTTGAAAAAGACATCACAAAAATTTCAATTATTTCTCAAAGATTTCTCAGTTTTCAAATATTTCCCGAAGATTTCGGATATACTTGAAAGATTTTACAAATACTTAAATGATTTCCAAACGATTTGACAAACATTTCAGTGATTTCACAAAGATTTCACAGTTTTTTGAATTTGTTGCCAAGATTTCGTATGGATTTGAAATATTTTAGAAAGACTTCAATTATTTCTGAAAGATTTCACAAAGATTTGATTAATTTCACAAATATTACCGAATATTAATTTTGTTTTAATATTTCGCAAATTCTTAAATATTTCACATAAATTTTATAAAAAACATTTCATAAACACTTCAATGATTTCTCAAAGATTCCAAAGACATCACAAAAATTTGGATGATTTCACAAAGATTTCAATAATTTCACAATTATTACCAAATATTTCAGAAATAATGTCAAATATTTCGCAAAAATTTCTAAAAATTCCAGAAAGATTTCAAAGGTGTCCTAAAGAAATCGAAGATTTTGGATAGATTTAATAGATTTTACAAATACTTATTTCCTAAAGATTTAAATTATTTCACAATTTTTAACAAATGTTAAAAAAATATTTCGCAATCATTTTTAAAGATTTCAAAAAGATTTCTAATTATTTCACAAAAATTTTACAAAGATTCAATTAATTTGAAAAATATTACCAAATATTTAAAAAATATTTTTAATATGTTGCAGATTTCTACAGATTTCAGAAAAATATTACAAAGATTTCAAAACCACTTCAATGATTTTTCAAAGATTTACAAAATATCACAAATATTTAAAATATTTTGCAAATATTTCAGATAGATTTAAAAGGCTTCACAAAGACTTCAATTATTTCAGAAAAATTTCGGATATATTTAAAAGATTGCAAAAAGATTTAAATGATTTAGCATCGATTTCAATAATTTCGAAAATATTTCAAATATTTCGCAAAGACTTCCTAAGATTTCAGGAAGATTTTAATGATTTCCTAAAGACACAAAAGATTTTGGATATATTAAAAAGATTTTACCAACACATCAATTATTTCCCAAAGATATAAATGGTTTAAAATATTTCGTAAAGATTTGACATTGATTTCGAAGATTTTACAAAGAAATCAATGGTTTCCCAAACGTTTCACAAAGATTTCAATAATCAAACAAATATTTCCAAATATTTAAAAAATATTTCGCAAACATTTGACAACGTTTTTACGGAGATTTTAATGATTTCTCAAGGATTTCACAGTTTTCAAATATTTCACAAAGATTTCGGATAGATTTAAAAGATTTTACAGACTTCTTTTTTTAAGTTTTCATAAAGGTTTCAATAATTTTATAAATGCTACTAAATGTTTAAAAAATATGTATAATAGTTCGGAGATTTCTAAGGATTTTAGAAAGATTTGACAAAGATATAATAAAACTTACAATTATTTTTTAAAGATTTGTCAGTTTTCAAATTTTTCCCGAAGGTTTCGGTCTTGAAACATTTTAAAAAGACATAAATAATTTTCAAAAGGTTTGACGAAGATTTGAATGATTTCTCAAAGTTTTCACATTTTTCCCATTTTTCGCAAACATTTTGAATAGATTAAAAAGATTTGACAAAGACTTCATAAATATCCTAAACATTTCATAAAGATTCAATTAATTTCACAAATATTACCAAATATTTCAAAAATATTTCAAATATTTATCAAAGATTTCACAAAGATTTTGAATAGATTAATAAAATTTCGCAATGGAACAAATGATTTCACAAGGATTTCAATAATTTCAAAGATTTCAGAATATTTCATAAAGATTTCAATGATTGCCCAAAGATTTACAATATTTCGCAAAGATTTAAAGAATTTTACAAATATGATGAAATATTTCAAAAATATTTCGCATATTGGAATATTATATTTTTTTTTTCCAAGATTTTTTTTTTAATCCAAGATATTCGCATATCTTGGATCGGTTAAAAATATTTCTCAAAAATTTTGGATAGATTTAAAACTTTCACGAAGGCATATCTGATTTATCAAATATTTCCATAATTTCACAAATATTAAAAATATTTCAGAGATATTTGAACATTTCAGAAAGATTTCGCAAAGATTTAATTGATTTCCCAAAGATTTCAAGTATTTCGCAAAGATTACAATTATTTCACAAATAATCGCGAATATTTAACAAAATATTTTAAATATTTGACAAGGATTTATATGATTTTCTAAAGATTTCATATGTTTCGCAAAAATACGGAGTATTTCAAAAGGTTTCATAAAAACTTCAATGATTTATTAAAAATTTCAAAAACTTAAAAAATATAACAAATATTTAAAATTTTTTATAAATACATGATATCACAAATATTTTAAAGATTTCCCAAAGATTTTAAAGATTTCACAAAGATTTAAAATGTTTAACAAAGATTTCGGATAGATTAAGAAGATTTCAAAAGCTTGGGCTGTTGTAAAGCTTTATGAAACAGTTGGTCGGTAGCACGTTTTTAAGATTTGTATAAAGAGTAGTTTTCTAATGTTAGATGTTGATTTTACAAAGTTTTTTTTGTTTCAATTCAAAAATCTGATGACAGCAGCTTAACATACCTCCCTTAAGTATTGAAATGGCCTGTAAAAGAATCAGTAACGCGACTTTGGTAAAACAGCTAACAGCAGGGTGCGACGTGAATTCTAGGAAAATGTGCGGAGGCAGCTATTAAGCATTTTTTCATGGGAGGGAAAGAAAAGTCGTTTCTTTGTGCTTGGAAAGTTCACAATTCCTTTTTTCGCAGGACACAGTACCTCTGTGGGAGGGGGTGGAACGGTCCAGAAGGTCGTTTGTTTTATAGATGAAGATAAAAGGTGTCACATTTATCTCAAAGTTTACCCACTCAAGCCATCGAGCTCCTTCCTATCCTATAGACCTATGCCTCTCATACGGCATGCTACTCTTTACATTTAAGTAGCCCATTCCAACCAAATGCACAATTCGCATACTTAAAAAATACCTAAAATTTATTTTGTTTTGTAGTTTTGTTGATAGTTATAAACAATAAAATAAGAGCCGGTGCCCTTTTAATGTGTAGCAATCAGACCAATTTTTCTTATGAAACTTTCTCAGTGCACAATTATTACTCAAGATAAACAATAAAAACGTTTAGAAAATTCCGATAAAAAATCGATGTTTTATAAAACACAACTCGCGATTGTTCGGTCGTTTGTTGATAAGAAGGCTTAACATTTTCATTGTGTATTCTCAGTATATAAGCGATGACTATAAGCAATGCACTTTGTTTAAAAAAAGTAATAAGTTTTGTTTTGTTTAATAACAAATTAACTCCATACGAAAATCACGTTTCGCCAACTTCGACCAGTAGGTTGGCAATCGAAAGAATTTTATCGGAATTTAGAAAGCGCAGCAGCGGCAAACAGCAACGAAATTCTCCAGTGGCAGCGTGCGATTTTGAAGGTTTATTGGGATTGAACATTTCTCTTTTAGACAACTTTAATGAATAAATTTAAATTTCGGAGATTATCCATGAATGTCTAAAATTCTTTTTTGTATTTCGTAGCAATGTCAAGACATTTGAATAATTCCCAAACATAGCAGGAGGTTTTAAGGACCTCTAAGGGATTTCAACAAATTTCGAAGAACTTTCACTGATATGGGGGATGTTTAAAGAATTTCTAAGCAATTTTCAAATATTTCGGAGGGTTTTAAAGATTACCAAACATATCAAGTATTTCGGAAGATATAGCTAGAAATGCGCGGACATGCTGTTTAAATGCTCCTCGCGTTTCAAAACTTTAAAACGTGTTTGCTCAAAATCATTTTCTTGCAACTTGTGTACACGATTACGTGAAAACTATTTCACCTATCCACTTTATTCAAATTTCATCTTGTAGACTATTGAAAACCGTTCTATATGAACTACAGTTTTATGCAAACTTTAATTGTTTTTCATCATTAAAACAAAACAAAGCAAAGGATCTTTCTGGTGCACACATTGAAGCGGTTAAATTTTAATGACAATGAACCGAGATAAAATAGGTTAAATTTGTAAACAATTCTATTAGTCCCATTTAGACGCAATGAGTTTTGAATGCATTTTTAAATTACATTTGTTCAATCTTTTATAAAGCCAAAACAGATTTAGACAAGACAATTTAAAATTGTAAATACATGGTATAGAAGATAATTGAAAAAGTGAAACGAAACTGTTCAAAGAATGTCTGACTCAACAATTTTTTAGACTTCCAAGTTTGTCTTCTATAATCTAAGGTTTTTTCACCCATTCTTCATTTCAAACTTAGAAATCCAATTGAATTATTTTCTTCATTTTCGACTACCATGAACATAACGTATATACATGGTATCATAAAAGTCCCGGGTCCGCTGAATATTTCCTGAGGTAAGACATTTTTCAGGGAGTTCAAGGTCATTATTGAAGTAACTTTGAATAAGAAGTTCAATGGTGACCTTTATTTGTATCTTGGTAATGACTTCAATGTTTTTTCAAGGTCAACTTTTTAAAAATGGAAGCCCCATATTTTACATTGGCAATCGATAGAGCTAGAAATTACACATTCAAATATGTACTCAAGTCATAGGTACATTGTAATCTTGAAGGTCAATCTAAGGTCATTTAAATTTAAGCAAGGTCTGCATACCTATTGCTCAAGATCAAATAGGACCTATGACCTGAGTACATCTGCGAACGTAAAATTTACCGCTCTATCAATTGCCTATGTAAAAAGGTTTTTTTTCTTTTAATTCGACCTTGAATAAAGTTTTAGGTTCAATCTAAGGGGATTTAAGCTTAAACAAGGTCTGTGTACCTCTGGGAATAGAAGTTTGGAACGAGCAAAGTTACTAAATTCAACAGGACATATTGATTAGTGACCTTAAGCATGACCTTGACGATGACTTTCAAGGTCAATTCAAGTTTAGGGGGGGGGGGGGGGGGGGGGGGGGGGGGGGGGGGGGGGGGGGGGGGGGGGGGGGGGGGGGGGGG
>JAWWLR010000034.1:111347732-111368772 GCA_035041075.1 Acraspis erinacei
CAGCCTTCAGTCTTCAGTCTTCAGTAATCAGTCATTAGTCTTCAGTCTTCATTATTCCATATGGTATAGATCATTAAAATTCTTAATTAAAAATACTCAAAAACTATCAAGAAAAAGAGAGTGAGTGTTTTAGGACAGGTTGTATCTTATGCGGCTGAGAAAGAAGAGCATTAACTACAAATTAGTGAAAATAGGTGTCTTGCTCCTAGAAAAGAAGGCCTCGTAGCCTATTAAGATGTAAAAACTGTTTTAAAAATCTTAATCTCTGATGCTATGCGTCCTCTATTTCCCCTAAATTCCTATACTTCCCCTATCCTTTCCTTTTTCCTCCCTGCACTTTAAAATTGTATTCCCCTCCCTTTTCTAATGTGTTTTTCTTATACTTTACCCTCTCCTCACTTATCCTCAAATACTCCTCTCTTCCTCTACTCCTCCAATTTCCCCTCACTTTCCTTACTTTCCATTTCTTCATTTCCCACCACTTCTCCTTCTTTCCCTACTCTCAGTTCCATCACGTCCACCACTTGTCCTCCCTTCATTTCCCCTACTTACCCTTCTTAATTTTAAAATCAACAAAATCAATTTGACGTATTATTTTATTGAAGGAGTTTAAGAGCCATCACTAAATCACGTTACTGTTAAAGAGGGGGGGGGGGAGTTAGACCATGAGTAGGAGGATGTTTCATAATATTTTAACAAATCAAACTTATGTATTCAACATTATAGTATAAAGCAGGCTTCACCCCCCTAGTTTATAATTATGCAAATTGCAAAAAAACTATTTTTTACTAAAAAAAACTTTTTTTATAATTGAGAAAATTTAGGACTAGACAAACTTTTCCCAGAGCTTAGTTAACAGTTTAGATATTCTCTTGAAAATTCAACTATTTGGAAAAAAGTTATATTTTCTGGTTAAAAATTCAGATATTTGGTTCAAAATTGTATGCATTTTGTTGAAAGTTGATTTTCTGTTGTAAAAAATCATTGTTTTGCTAAAAATTCAAATTTTGGGTTAAAAATAATCTGTTTTAGTAAAGGTTTTATCTATTTTGTTGAAAATTTTTATTTTTTGGTCAATTTTAATTGTAATTTATTTGAAATAAAAATCTTTTTTGTTTGGTTCAAAATGTACTTTTTTGTTGAACTTTGATATTTTTTGGTTGAAATGTCAACTGTATTGTATAAAAAATTCGTCTTTTTGTCTTAGATTGTCAACAATTCGGTAAAAAATTCAACTGTTTTGTAGCACAGTACTTTTTGATTATAACCTAATCTTTTCAACTGGAAAATTTAAATATTACATTTTTGGTTAACAATTGTTCTTTTTTAGTTTAAAAACTAAACTATTTAGTTGAAAGTTTATGTAGTTTTTTGATTATGAGTTTGTTTGTTTGAAAATTAACGAGCCCCCTCACCCCAATCATCATACGTTCTTTTTGGATAAACCCTACATAAATTCACGAAAAAAAAATTTAGTTAGTAAAAATAACGTTACCTAAGTTTTATGGGGAGGGACAGGGGTAAAAAAACTGATATCTCACAAAGGGGACCATGTGGTTTTAAATTTCAGCGGATTTTGATTGATATTATCCAAGTATGAATTTTGTTAGAAGATGTTCGAATTTTAGATTTGAACACCAATTTAGTTAGCAGAAGATACAGGAATACAAAAAACTCAGTAAGACAACAAAATCCAACATCTTATAATTAAATTTTTTACCAGTTCAACATCAATTAACATCAGCTAAACATACATCAAGGTTTAAAGAACATACAACAATGGAACATTGATTAGTATCCCTACCAACAAAATCCTGCATCTTCTAATTAAATTCTTACCTGGTCAACAAAAATTAACATCAGCTAATGGAAATGGACCAGTATACCAACAAAGTCTAATGGCTTCTAATTAAATTCTTACCTAATCGACATTAAGTAACATCAGCTAATGAAAATGAACAAGTAATCCAACAAAATGTAACGTCTTCTAATTAAATTCTTACCTGGTCAACATTAATCAACATCAGCTAATTGGAATTAACCAGTATAAAAACAAAATTCAACGTATTCTAATTAAATTCCTACCTGGTCAACATTATTTAATATCAGCTAATGGAAATGGATCCGTATACCAACAAAATCTAATATCTTCTAATTAAATTCTTACTTGGTGAACATGAACTAACATCAGCTAATTATATAGAATGGTTAAAAGAAGATGTACCAATGCACAAAGACCAGTATATCAACAGAATCCAACAGCTTCTGATTCAATTCTTACCTGCTTAAAATTAATCAGCAACAGATAACAGAAATGGACCAGTATACCAACAAAATCCAGCGTCTTCAAAATAAATCCTTACCCTGTGAACATCAATTAAAATCAATTAATCGTACATCACGATTTAAATCAGATACAATAATGGAACATGGACCAGTATACCAACAAAATTCAATATGTTCTAATTAAATTCTTACCTGATCAAGAACAGTGAACATCAGCTAATCCTACAACATAGTCAGAAGATGATGTAACAATGCTCTAAGACCAGTATACCAGCAAAATCCAGCGTCTTCCAAATAAATTCTTACCTGATCAACATCAATTAAAATCAGTTAATCGTACATCACGTTTTAAATTATATAAAGTAATGAAATATGGACCAGTATACCAATAAAATCCAATATCTTTGAGTTAAATTCTTACCTGGCCAACATTAATTGAAGCAATGAGAATGAAAACTAGGTAAAGCCCACTTGGAGATGGCCCTGAACAGCAATTGTTAAGAACATAATTTAGAGGCCTATTTCAAGTGGGCTATACCTACTTCTGATTCTCAGTGTCTCAATTTAAATCAGGTAATCGTACACCCTCGTTTAAAGAAGATACAAAAATGGAACTTGGACCATTATACCAACAAAATTCCAAATCTCCTAATTAAATTTTCCCTGTTTAGCGTTAATTAACAGCAGCTAATTGAAATGGACCAATATACAAAAGCCAACGTATTCTAACTAAATTGTTACATGGTCCACATTAATTAACAGCAGCTAATGTAAATGGACCAGGAAACCAACAAAATTCAACATCTTTGAATTAAATTCTTACCTGGCCAACATTAATTGAGGCAATGAGAATGACAACTAGGTAAAGCCACTTAGAGATGGCCCTCAATAACAATTGTTAAGAACATAATTTAGAGGCCTACTTCAAGTGGGCTATACCTAGTTGTCATTCTCAATGTCTCAATTTAAATCAGGTAATCGTACACCCTCGTTTAAAGAAGATACAAAAATGGAACTTGAACCAGTATACCAACAAAATTCCAAATCTCCTAATTAAATTTTACCTGTTTAGCGTTAATTAAGAGCAGCTAATTGAAATGGACGAAGATACAAACAAAAGCCAAGCTATTCTAATTAAATTGTTGCATGGTCAACATTAATTAACAGCAGCTAATGTAAATGGACCAGGAAACCAACAAAATCCAACATCTTTTAAATAAATTCTTACCTGGTCAAGATTAATCAATATCTGATAATCATGCAGTATGGTTAGCAGAAGATGACTCTTCGAACATCTTTTAATTTCTTCTTACTTCTTCTAAAGCTTCTTATTAAATTCTTAACTGCTCAAAATTAATTACCATTAGTGAATGGAAATGAACCAGTATACCAACAAAATCCAACATCTTCTAACTAAATTCCTACCTGCTCAAAATCAATGAACATCAGCTAATTGACATGGACCAATATACAAAAAAATCCAACATCTTCTAACTAAATTCCTACCTGCTCAAAATCAATGAACATCAGCTAATGTTAATGGAACAGTAAACCAACAAAATCGAACATCTTAAAACCAAATTCTTACCAGATCAAGATCAATCAACATTAGCTAATCATAAATCATGGTTTAAAGAAGATACAAAAACAGAGCACAGACCAGTATATACCAGTAAAACCGAGCATCTTCGAAATTAAGCACTGTCTTATATTTTATTCATCTACTACTGAATATCCATTTTTCTCCGTGTATAAGTAACGCGTTACTGTCAAACACTGTAATTGGAATTAAGCTAAACGAATATGTCATTTGTGTTATTTAACGGAACGAGTCCGATTCATCGGACATTGCTCGTCTCAAAACAACCCCATTCCCGAGAGCAACAGCGTCGACAAAAGAGTAGAGGCGATCTGCATTATATCCCGCGACAGTGGCATTCCCAATGTATTCGTCGTTTCGCCTTTTGCATTTGAGTGACGTCCACGGCTGGCCAACAACAGGAGGAAAAAAAATAAAAAATGGAAACAGAAGAGAAATATAGCGAGGATGTAATTATGATACCATTGAAAAGTTTGCTCGGACCACCCTTCGCGGACGGTATTAATGCCGTGGCATCCTAACTCTGTCACTCTTTCACCAATGGCCATGTCCATCTGACTCGTCCCTCTTTTTCTCCGATAATTATGAAAGTCTTCGAACAATGGAAACGCGAGAGCTGCCGTCGCTTGTACGCTCCCCACAGCTTCATAATACACCTACCTACACACATAAGTATGGCCAATTTATCTGCTATTCCATAGGTTCAGTGGTATACAAACTTCAAAAAATTACTTTTACTTTGAACTTGGTCGTTATTTCACCTGTCAAAAATGCTACATTTTTGTCGATTTTCCAAAATAAGCAATTCCCAGGCTAAGGACAAGCAATTGAAATCATTTTGAGAGGTACCTACAAATAAAGTCAAATAGGTTTATATGATAATAAAAATGGCACGAGAGTACTGAATAGACAAGACATAGTGAATTTTTTAATCAAGAACATTAATCTTCTAGCAAAACAGACAAATTTTCAGTAAAAGACATAAATTTTCAAACTAAAAAAGATTCATTTCCAACCAAACAGTTGAATCTTCTGATGATTTTTCAATAAAATAGCTAAATTGTCAAACAAAGTGATGAATTTCCAAATAAAATGAAGAATCTTCAAATAAAAAATGGACTTTTTAGAAATATTTTGAAATTTTCTACACGACAAGACATTTTAAGAGATTAATTCACGGAACTGCACCTTGATCTAATTCTAACTTTGGCGCAAGAACTAAGATCTCGGAAACCTTTTAGATCAAAGGTTGCTGCTTTAAAAGCAAGGGTTCCGAGAATTTAGTTCATGCAGAAAAGCTAGAGTAATATCAAGGAGCAGTAGAAAGTCAACCAAAAAGACGAATTTTCAACGAAACCTTTCAACTTTTCGAAGAAAAAGAATATTTATCTACAAAATTGTTTTTTTTTTGTAGAAGAAAAATTTAATTTCCAACTAAATACTTGAATTTTTAACCCAAAAAGACATTTCTTCAGTAAGATCTTTGAACTTTTAACCAAAATTAGACTTTTTCACAAAATTGTTGAATTTTCTGCACAGTAAATTATATTTTAACCAAAGAATTGAATTCTCGACCAAAAATATACAATTTTAACCAAGGAGATTTATTTTCTACAAAGTAGATTAATTTTTAATTAAATACTCGAATTTTTACTAAAAAATATAAATTTTCAAGTGGGAAGATTCAATTTTGACCAAAAAAGACAAATTTGAAAATAATAAATGAATTTTTAGCCAAGCAGTTGAATTTTCAACTAAGAAGTATATTTTTCAACCATAAATGAAATGCTTACATTTTTAAATCAAAAAGTGATCTTTTTACAAAAAATAGAATATTCAGACGAATTTTCAACAGAATAATTGAATATACATACCAAAATTTGGTTAAAGATTCAACTCTTTTTTTTTATAAAAACTATTTTTTCTTAAATTTTTTTATTTAAAAGTTCATATTTTTAGTTAGAAATATTGCATCTTTCTTGTATAACATTGCAAATGTTTAGTTAAAAGTTTAACTATTTTCTAGAAAATTAACTTTTTGTTTAAAATTCTTAATTTTGTGTTGAAAAGTCAAATGAAATTTTTTTACACAAAAGTTCAAATTTTTGATTTAAAAATTTATCTTTTTTATTAGAATTTTTATCTTTCTTGGAAAAGAATGGATTCTTTTTTGGATGAAAATTTAACACACTTCTTAAAAAGTCATGCTTTATGGTTAAAAATTGGAATATTCAGCAGAAAATTAATGTATTGTTCACAATTCTTATTTTGCTGTTGGAAAGTGAGCTGGAATCTTCTTTGGATGAAAATTTAACTATTTTTTAAATGGTTTCTTTCTTTAAATGCATCTGTTCTGGAAGAAATTTCATCTTTCTTAAATAAATTCTGCTGTTTTGTTGAAATTTTAACTGTTTCGAAGACAATTTACTTTCTGATTAAATTTAATATTTTGGCATTGAAAAATGAACTGAAATTGTTTCTGGATAAACATTCCCCTATTTCTTAAAAAAAAATTTGTTTAATTACAAATTCATCTGTTTTAAGAGAAGTTTGATGTTTTTTTTTATAAATGTGAAACTATTTAGTAGATAGATCAACTTTAAAAAAAAGATTTATCCTTTTTGGTTGAAAAAATTCGTCTTTTTGGATTGAAAATTTAATTTTTTTTGTAGAAAATTCAACAGTTTTGTTACAGTCATCCCTTTTGTTTAAAAATTTGTCGTTTTGGATTAAAACTGCATTTTTTTATAGAAACTTATTTCTTGTTTAAGAAATCATATTTTAAGGATGGAATTTCAACTAAAATCCTTTTTAAACAAAATTTAACTATTTTTTTTTTAAATTTATCTTTTTGATTTAAAAATTCAACTGTTTTAGTATATTGTTCTTTTTTCTCTTGATAATGTCCCTTTTTGGTTAAAAATCATTCTTCTTGGCTTGAGTATTAAACTATCTCATTTGAATGATTTAGTTAAGTCGGGTTTTTGAGAAATCACTTTTTTTGAAGATTTATATTTTATTTAAAAATGTATCTCTGTTTAAAAGTTTAACTATTTTGTTGAAAATTAATATTTTTTAATTGAAAATTTAAGTACTTGGGTAAAAGTTAAAGTACATTGGTAACAATTTATTTTTTAATTGAAGCCTTGTCGTTAGTTGAATATTTAACTGTGTATTGTAAAATTCTTTTTTTAGATTTAAAATTAATTTTTGAACTGAAAATGTAAGATTTCCATTTTCTTAAGGTTTCTCCTTTTTAGTTGAAAATTCTCCCTATTTGGTAAAAAAATTCGTGGTTTGAAATATTATTTTTGTTGAGTAAAAATGCATCAGGTTCACAGAAAATTATTTTTTGCTGAAGTCATATTTTTTGTATGAATACTTAATTTTTGTTCAGGAAATTCATCTTTGGTCTTGAAGGTTCAACAATTTAGATAAACTTTTATTTCATTCTTGAGCGAAAAATATTTAATTGTTGAAAATACTTCCTTTTGGTTGAAATTTTCTTTGCACAAGTTTCATTTTTTTATTGAAATATAAACTATGACACTGTTTTGTTGAGAATTGATCTTTTTAGGCTGAAAAAAAATTCTTCTCGTCCTTGCAACGGTACACTTCAGTACTCAAGTTTGAAAATCACTTTCATATTCCAGAATTAAAATACTTTCCCCTATTCTCTTCTTTTCCCATTTTTTGAAAAATCCTTCTCTTTAAAGTTTAAGACATTTAAACGGGATTAAAATCAAATTAAAAATCCTTTTTATCGGTCAATTATTAAGTTAATATGAAGAATTCTTGAAAATAAAACCAAGAATCTAACGACCAAATTTGGACAACCACCATAGAATGTTCCCATTTCCTCTTTTTTATTTTTGTCCAAAGGGAAAGCGAAATTTTGACTTTTCTTTTTTAGGGGGAAAAAAGGGAAATTTTTTTCAGATTGCAATGAGAACATTTCATGGTGATTGCCCAAATTGGTTCCTTAGATTCTTGGTTTTATTTTCAGGAATTTTTCACATTCTTCTCTTTTCACTTGCTTTTAAGAAACTTCCCGTTTTTCTCGAGAGTTAGATTAGAAAAACACAATAAGAAATGATTTTTTTAATTCTTGGTTCAAAATTCTACTATCTGGTTAAAAATGTTATTATTTAATGAAAAATTTTAGTATTTGTTTAAAAAATCGAGTTTTTTAAATTAAAATTTAACTACTTGGTTGACAATTTAACTGCGTTGTTAAATATATATATTTTTAAGATTAATCATTTTATTTGAAAATTGAACTATTTTACTGAAAATTTAACTACTTTGTTGGAAATTAGTATTTGTTTTTTTAGAATTAAGTTTTTTAACTGTTATTTAACTGTTATTTTTAATTTAACTGCATTCTTAAAAAAATGTTCGTTTCTGTAAAAAAATGAACTAATTTGTTTAAGCTTACACTAGTTAACAAAAATTATTTTGTTGGTTGAAGATTCAGAATTTTAGTTGCATATTCATGTTTTTTGGGTTGACAATTGAACTTTTTTGTAGAGAATTAGTCTTACTGGGTTGAAAATTTCCTAAAAATTTAACTATTTGGTTAAAAATTAACTTTTTGTATTGAAAATTCATATTTTTGGTTTAAGAAATTAACTAATTGGTTAAAAATAAACCATTTTTTTTAAAATGTAACAATTTGGTAGAAGACTAACTTTTTTGTTGAAAAACTAAATTTTTCGATGAAATTTTTTTTTCCTATTTTTGTTCTTTGTTCTGAAGTTTAGATTTTTTGTTGGAAATTAATTTTTTGTATAAAAACCTGGGTATTCTATATTTTGTTAGAAATTTAGTCTTCATAAGTTGAAAATTTATCTATTTGGTAGAAAATTCATGTATTTTGTTCAAAATTCTTCTTTTTAGTAAGAAAACTAATATGTTTAATTAATTAATATGTATTAATATGTCACATTTTGGTTAAGTATTCAACTATTTAATGAAAAAGTCGTGTTCTTTATTTAAACTCAACTGGTTAAAAATGCAATTATTTGTAGAAAATTAATTTTTTTAACTAAAAAAATAACGGTATTTGGTTTAAACTTTATATTTTGTTATTACAAATTCCTCATTTTGGTTCAGGATTGCACTATTTTATTAAAAATTGAAATTTTAAACAGACAATTTGACTATTCCGTTTTTGAATAAAAAAAATGTCTATTTAAGTTTAAAATTCAACTGTTTGATTTAAATTTGACCTTCATTGATTAAAAATTCATCATTTTGGTTGAGGAATAAACTATTTTCTTAAAAATTAATTGATAAAACTGAAAATTTGACGATTTCATTTTTGATTAAAAAAATATTTGTTTCAGTTGAAAATTCAAGTATCTGGTGTAAAATGTATCTTGTTTGAATGAAAATTCATAAATTTGACTAAGGAATAAACTATTCTATCAACAATTAATTTTCTAAATTGAAAATTTCTCGATTTCATTTTTGGTTCAGAAATGATCTATTTTAGTTCAAAATTAAAGTAATTGCTTTAAAATTCATCTTGAGTGATTAAAAATTAATCTTTTTGGTTGAGTATTGAATTTTTTTTACAAATTAATTTTTGCTTGAAAAATCATCCTTCCCCTATTTTTAAGGAAAACTCTATATTTTCCCTGCTTTGAGAGAATTTTGGGTTAGTTTCATTTTTGTCAACGAGTTGCGTCAGAGGGAGGGGGTTTAAAAATAGCAAAAAATTGGTAACATAGCTTATGTACGGCCCCTAAATATTCAATTGGAGTTATGCTTATTGATAGTGCGTTCCTAAAAAGATTTGAATTTTCAGGATAGTTTAAGTGCGAGAGGATTGTGTTCAGTTGCTCACTATCGTGAGTTTGCGATCTCTACTGGAGGGTGGTGACGGTCGGATTATAGAGCTTTGCCAGGATATCAATTATAACCAGAAACAGTTATTCCATGCACTGAAACCCTTTCTATTCCCTTCTACACCCTGCATCGCTGAGTATTCCTAATCCTCTGTAAATTATATTATTTTCACTGTTTGTTTACCGGCCTCCCTATTCTGTTCCCGTCTGCACAGGATTTGCGGTGACTTTACGGCTTTCCTCGAGTGCTGCTTGCTTTCTGTACGCCCTTTTCTCCCAGATTCTACATTAAAATCACCCCCCCCCCCATAGCCCCCCATCAGCCAGCTTTTCATCTCTTAAATTGAGTTTCCACTATTCAGAATATTACTATTTCATTCTTTGCTTTCATTTCAAACCAAACTCAAATTAATCATTTTTACTTTGTCTTCATTATTCAATTAATCTCTGCCGTGTTTAATATTTTGTATAGCTATGGTTATTTATTATATGAATGGACAAGTGTCTAAGGATGCCCTTCCTAGACAAAGAAGGTGTGGATCTTGGGACAGTGAGGGTACGTGGGTTAGCGTTTGCAGATGACAAGGTTTTAATGGCAGAGTCAACCGAAGACTTGCAAAGAATGTTAGGCAAACTGAATACTAGCATGATGAACACTGGTCTTAAAATTAACGTGAGTAAAATAAAAATTATGGACTTTGGAGGACAAATCGTTTAGAAGAAAAGCCCGATAAAGAGGGTCAGTGAAGTGCTGAACGCCTAAAAGGTAAGAGCTTGGATACTAATGGCCCTAATTTGAGAAGCTCTTTACCTGAAATGATTGCTAGAGAGATTCATCAGCTCCCTGGGTCGCAATAGTGCTGCGAAACGAAAGTTTAATTTAAATAAACAACGAGGAAGTCGCGCATACCCCGAAGGGGATATGGCTTAATGGTATAATATTATTAATAATTATAATAATGCGGTGGCTCAGTTTGTTAGATGCTCGGACTTACCCTCAGAGGTCCAAGGTTCGATCCCTGAGCCGGTACCTCTGGAGATTTTTCTATGTACTCTTACCGAGGTTCTGGTGGTTCGGAACTCACCTAAGGCTGTTGGAAAATTAATCAGTGCAAATTTCCGTAGCTTCTGCATAGTTAGTTTTCCGGAAGTTTCAAATCTTTTAGCTTCTTAATAACAACATGAATTTTTTTTAAGAAACTTTAAAAGTTTTGGGCCTACAAAAACTTGAAATTGCTCTATGTTTGGCCTAAAATTCACTAAAGCAGCGTTACAATTGATTTCATGAAATCAACGCAATTTTTCTTAGCGTTTGCATAGTAACGTTTATGGAAAAAAATTTGAGCTTGAGGCTTATGAAAATTTTCAATTTTTCATTGTTTGCCTAGTAGACCTTGCATCTTTTCCAAAGAACACTCGGAAAACCTAGCTAAGTTCTGGAATTTTGAAACCATCAGTGTCATTTCATAGTGTATATTTTTAAGATAGTAAAAAATGTATACCATGCTGTATGATTAGCAGATTGTAATTGGTGTTGATCAGGTAAACATTTAATTTGAAGATATTTGATTATGATTCCATTTTTGTACTTTCTTCTAGCAGCGCTGTATCATTAGCTGATGTCAATTTATGTTGACCAAGTAAGAATTTAATTAGAAGATATTCGATTATGTTAAAATACTGGTCCATCCATATTTTCATTATTGTATCTCCTTTAGCCCATGCAATATGATTAGCTGATGTTAATTCATGATGAGCAGATAAGAATTTAATTAGAAGATGTTAGATTTTGTTGCAGTACTGTAGCTGGATTGTTCCATTATTATATTCTGTCCAACCGTATTTGGTGAAAATTTTATTAGAAGATATTGAACTATGTTGAAAATACTGGTCGATTTGTATAGTTAGTTTGTTCCATTGTTGTACCTTCGTTCAACCGTGTTGTATAATTAGCTGATGTTAATTCATGATGACCAGATAAGAATTTAATTATAAGATGTTAGATTTTGTTGCAGGACTATAGCTGGATTGTTCCATTATTATATTCTGTCCAACCGTATTGTATCATTAGCTAGTGTTCAATGAAGTTTATTTGGTGAAAATTTAATTAGAAGATATTGAACTATGTTGAAAATACTGGTCCATTTGTATAGTTAGTTTGTTCCATTGTGGTACCTTCGTTCAACCGTGTTGTATCATTAGCTGATGTTAATTCATGATAACTTGATAAGAATTTAATTAGAAGACGTTAGATTTTGTTGCAGTACTATAGCTGGATTGTTCCATTATTATATTCTGTCCAACCGTACTGTATCATTAGCTAGTGTTCATTAAAGTTTATTTGGTGAAAATTTAATTAGAAGATGTTGAACTATGTTGAAAATACTGGTCCATTTGTATAGTTAGTTTGTTCCATTGCTGTACCTTCGTTCAAACGTGTTGTATCATTACCTGATGTTAATTCATGATGACCAGGTAGGAATTTAATTAGAAGATGTTGGATTTTGTTGGGGCACTGTTCCATCTTTATGGCTGGTTTGTTCCATTGTTGTATTTTTCCAACCGTACTATATCATTAACTGATGTTAATTCATGATGATCGGCTAAGAATTTTATTTGAAAATGTATGATTTTCTTGGTGTACTGTAACTGGTTTGTTGCATTATGGAATTTTTCCAAACGTGATGTACCATTAGCTAATGTTCATTGAAGTTGACTGGTAAGAATTTAATTGTAAGATATTGAAGTATCTTCAAATCCTCTCCATCTGTCAAATTGAACCAGTGGTTTCAATTTGACCCAGTACTTTTAGTGATAATGTACCATTTCGCAATTACTGGATTCATTGTTTTAAGAAAATCCTAAGATATACTTAAGAACCGATAGAATGTATACAAAATAAAAATATTATTGATGTCTTTAACAAGGTTAAAAAAATTCGCGAAAAAAAATTTGGAATTTTACAACAAAAATTGTATGGTGGTATTTTTAGTGCTGGACGCCAATTTTTGAAAATCTTTCGTGTGTGTCTGAGCTGTAGCTCAGACCAGGTCCAGGCGCACACGTACGATTTTTAAATATTGGCGTCCTGAAACACAGATACAATTATACAATTTTTGTTGTAAAATTCCAAAAATTGTTGTTGTGAATTTTTTATTAAGCTTGTTAAAGACATCAACACTAGTTTTATTTTGCACACATTATTTCTATCGGCTCTTAAGTATTATCCTAGAATTTCCTCTAAAAAATCGATCAAGTAATTAAGAAATGGTACACGATCAAAAAAGAATAGGGTCAAATTGACCCTTCTAAATTTCTTAAATATTGAAGATTTGTTCTTTTATTCTATTTTGAAAAAAGTGTTCTTTTCATTTCATGTCTTTTAGATACTTCTCGAAAGAATGGATTTTTTAAAAATGTAGAAAGCGGTTAATCTTACGGAACTTTTTTTTTTGGAAAGAAAGTAAGGAAGGGATCTCTCTCCTCAAGAACCCCTTCCTTTCCCTCATTTCCCCTTCCCTCACTTCGTCTCCCCTCAATTCCCCTCACTTCACCCTCCTCTTTCTTCCCCTTTTACTTTCTCGCCTTCTCTTTTCCCATCATCACTTTCCCTCCCATATTTTCCCCTCCCCTATATTCCTCTTTCGTCGATTTTCATCACTTCCTCTCCATACCCTCACTTCCCGTATTCCCCTCATTGCCTCTCTCCTGATTTCCCCGCCCTTCCCCTGTCCCTCTTCGCCCCATTTCCCCTACACTCCACCATTTCCTCATATTTCGCCTCCCCTCGTTTCCCCACCACGTTCCCACTTCCCCTCATTCTTCCTTGCCCTCTTTTTACTTTATTTCCAGGAGCTAGGAGCTGCAAAACCATAAAAATTTATACATTTTATCACGACTGACAAAGAACAGGTTTAATTGAGTTTGTTAAAATATAGTGAACTGAGGAGTAATCAATATTGGTCGCGAGTTTACAGTGTCGCGGATCGGAGGGACTTATACTATTATTACTATTGGCATCGAAAAGGAGAGTTGCAAATAACCATGAACGGTAATCGATCGTTTGTATGTAAGTAGGTTATGTAAAAAGAAACAATGGTCTAAACAATTTATTTCTTGTGAGGAACTCAAGCTGGTTTCATTTTATTTGAACGTTAAAATTGATAGTTATTATTTTTAATAACAAGCATTATTTATAAAATTGTTGTAATGCGAATGCTTCAAGAAAAAATGTTTTCCTTAACATACGTCTTGAAACGGATGACTTTAACTGAAACATATAAGGGGTCGTCCATGAACTACATTAACAATTTTTTTATATTTTTGCTTCCACCTCCCTCGTTGACCAACATTTTCTTAAGATCGTCGAAATCAAAGTGATTTTTTTAATAAAATAGGACAATATTAGGGGAATTAATGAATATTATTTGAAATAAAATTTAATATTTATATAATAAAAAATATTTTAGTAAAATATCTTTTAAATAAAATTAATGTAAATATCGCATATTGAATTCTATATGATAAACTTTTAATTCATAATCTTGCAATTCGAAATATATTGAATTTTTAACAAAATAGGTAAATTTAAAAAAAAACATTTCTAACAAAAGCGGTGAATTTTCAAACCCAAAAAGACGAATTTTCAAAAACCTAATTAATTTTAACCAAACAGCATTATGAACAAACAGTTGAACTTTCAAGCAAACAAAATTTGTTTTTAACAGAAAAAAGATAATTTTCAATCCAAAAGATGAAATTTTAACGAAATAATTCAATTACCGATAAAAATACGAGATTATCAACATAGTTCAATTTTTGATCAAAAAGTTGAGTTCTTAACTAAAAAAAATTTGTTTCGCACAAAAAATCAAGTTTTTTAAATTCTTAGTTTAAAAATTAATTTAAAAACAAAACAGCTTTTTAAACTTTGGAGATTATCCAAAAAGGATGCATTTTTGAGTGAATAGTTTAATTTTCAACCCAAACAGACAGATTTTCTACAAAGCAGATCAATTTTCTAAAAAAAGGATCAATTCTCAAATCAAATGTTGAAAGCGTTGTCACATTCGTTAAACAGCATTTAAAATTTAAACCAAGGGGTTGATTTTTTAACCAAACAATATTTATTTTCAAGATAATAGTTGAAGCATCAGCAATTAGTTGAATTTTCAACCAAAAAAGGTTTTTTTTAAAAACAAAAAATCGAATTTTGGAAATTTTAACTTCAAAAGTTAAAAACAAATTAAGCCAAAGCAAAATATTTTCTAACAAATTAGTTGGATTTTCCAGCCATATAGACGAATTTTCTACAAAACAGTTAAATTTTCAACTGAGCCGTTGAATTTTCCAGCCAAAGGACGACATTTTTAGGAGGTAATTTTTACGTTTCAGTTCAAAGAGGTGAATGTTAAATAAAAAATTACATTCCCAACTTAAAAATAAGATTGGATTTTTGACTAAAAAAGATTGTTTTAGACTAAATATGGAATTTTCAAAATTTTCAGTTTGAAACATTCCTTTTAAAGCGCAAATAGACTAATTATAAAAAAAAATCAGATCAATTTTCAACTAAAATTATGAATGAATTGTAGCAATTTAAAAAGGTGTAGTTAACTTGCAAATCTATTAGTAGATTCTTCAAACAAACAAAAACGAATTTAAAAAGAATAGTTGAATCCTTAATCCAAGCAGATTAATTTTCAACCTAGCGTTTGAATTTTTAACCAAAAACAATGAATTTTCAACAAAAAAGGATAAATTTACTGCCAAGAAGGATAAATTGTTAAAAAAATAGTTGAATTTTGATCAAAAAACTATTTTTTTAAATAAAAAGGAATTTTCAAAATTTTTAGTTTAGGAAATTAATTTTTAAACAAAATGAATTTTCAAACTGTTAAATTAAACGAAAGCAAACAACTTTCTAATTAATCAGTAATTTTAAACCAAGGATTTTCAACGAAAAAAATATTTATCCAAGAAAGATAACTTTTCTTCGCTAAAAGATGAATGTTCAATACAAAAGGTCAAAATTTTAACCAATTTTGAAAAGTACAGTTAATTTTTCGAACCAAAAAGTTGAATATTCACGAAAGTTAGCTCACTAAAAAAGAGTTTTTTAAATCAACAATAGAATATTCCAAATTTTCAGTTTGAAAAATTAATTAAAAAATGCGAAGTTTCAACCTGTTGAATTAAACCAAAAAAGAATAATTCTCAAACCAGTAGTTTCATTTTCTATACAATTTTGTTTATTTTCGAACCTAACAGACAAATTTCAACTAATTTTCAAAAAAAAAAATTTTTTACACCAAAGAGATAATAGATTAAATTTCTATTAAAAGATACGAATTTATAGAAAATTAAGTTTCAGTCATATTGTTGACTTTTTAAATATAAAAGTTCAATTTTTAATTTAAAATATCATGTTGGAACATAAAATGCAATAATAACATTTTTCGTTTAAAAAAATAATTCCTAATAATAAAAAAATTTGTTCAACAAAACACTTAAATTTCCAACCATAGAGATGAATTTTCAAATTAAATGATGAATCTGTAACAACAACAAAAATTAATTTTCAACAAAATAGTTCAACCCAAAAGATGATTTTTTCACCAAGAAAATTAATTTTCGAAAAATGGAATAAAGTTAAATTTTCATCGAAAGACAGGAATCTTAAAAAATGAATTTTTAACAAACAGTTCAAATTTTAGCCAAGTAATTGAGTTTTTGACCAAAAAAGTTTTTAATATAATAAATAAATTTGATCCAAATTGGATTAGTAGAAGAAAAAATAGAATAATACAATGAAAATTTAAGATACGAGCTCTTGAATATAAACCTATTGATTATTTTAATTGAGAAATGAAAAAAAAATCTGCTCCATCCTGGATTTGAACCGGGAACACCATTATTCGTGAGGGGAGTGTTAACCAATTACGCCACCGTTCAAATCCTGACCAAGGTATATTTTTTCTCGTTTCTCGAGAAAGGTATTTAAAAAGTTTTGGCTCGAACCATCCTGCAAATCTGACTTTAATCAAATAATTTTTCTTATAATTATTATTTAAATTTATTTTTAAAATTTTCGCTTATCGTAAATAGCGACTGAAAAACATATTTTGGTTCAAAGTTCTACGGTTTAGTTGAAAGTGAAACTATTATATTAAAATCTTAGTCTAAAACTTATTTCTTTGACTTGAAAATTAATTTCCTTAATTGAAAATTAATTTTTTATTTGGACATTTAACTCTATTATTTTTGGTGATGTTTTAATCTTGTTCAGTTAAAAATTCAACTATTTGTTAAAAAATTAGTTAAATTTTGTAAAAAATAGAGTCTTGGCAAAAAACTTGAGGTTCTTTGTAGAAAATTAATTTCTTTGGTTGAAAATTTAACTCTCAGGTTAAAAATTCCATTAAAAATAAAAATATTTGGTTGACAATTTATGTAGGATTTTGTCAAAAATTATTCACATCTGGCAGTCAAATAATCTTTTTGGTAAAAATTGTTTTGAACTGAAAATTTATTGCTCTAACTTAAAGTTAAACTATTTTGTTTTTTGTTTAAAATTGATCTTTTTTAGTTGAAAATTAATTTTTTTTGTTGAAGATTTATATAAATTTATTTATTTTGTTGAAAAATCGTCTTTTTAAGTCGAAAATTCAATTATTTTTCTGAAAAATCTACTCTTTTTCTAAAAAATTCGTCTTTTTAATTTAAAATTTTTTGTCCTTATTGATTACAAAATCTTTCTTGATTGAAAATTGAACTATTTTGTTAAAACTCATATTTTTTAAATTTAAGATATTGTATTGGAAACTATAATATCTTTTGTGGAAATATTAATTATTACAATTATTGTGAAAAATTATTTTTTTGATTAAAGATATATCTGTTTGGTTGAAAATTGAACTATTTTCGTGAAAATTCCCATTTTGAAACCAATTAATTCAGGTTCCTGAAAAAGGTGTTACTTTTTGATATTTTGTTGAAAGGAAAAGTTTAAAAAAATTAAAATTGTTAAAAAAATAATTGACAATTGATAAAAGTACCAGATATATAACCATAATATCGAATTTGCATAAAAATTGGGAAAAAATATACTCAAAAAATTAATAAAAAGTAAGCTAAGCTTTTGTATTGGACCACTATAAATGATCTGATTGAAAAAAACTACATAAAAATATTATTTACGTCTAATATACCGCAAAATACTTGATCCTCCCTGAGAGGATGGTTTTTGGGAAATGGTAGAACGGGAGGGTGGGGGGAGGGGAGTTTATAATAAAAATATTTTTCCAAACGAAATTCTAACATTGCGTTTTTTTAAACCACCCTAATGACATCTCACACGGTGTCATTAGTGTTTTTCCTATGCAATCTGGGTCCCTAATCATCAAAAATACTTCATTTAGGGATTAGTTCCTCCCTACTGAAACTGCTATCCATTCCCCACTACCATAAATCCTTTCTTCTCCCTTGTCGCTCCCGCGCTTCCCCTCCCCTACTAACCGTCAAGTACTCTCACTTCACAACTTCACTACTTTCTCTCCACTAATTTCTCTCCCATACTAGTCTTCCCAGCCCTCCCCTATTCCTCACCATTTTTTTACTTCACTTTCCCTTTACTTTTCTATACTACACCTCCCCTCGCTTTCCCACACTAATTCCACCCTTATTTCTTCTCTATTCACTCACCGTACTTCCACTCCGATTACTTACCCTCTTTCCCCTCCTTAAACTTTCCCTCCACTCACTGCTCATTCTACTTCCTTTTCTTATCATCTTCCATATTTTCCCTCCTTTCCAACTTAAAACCCCCTCTTATCACTCTCCTCACCACTCCTTATCATTTCCCTCAATTTCTACTACTACCAACCCTTCTCGTCACCTATTTTGCTAAGGTACTTACTGTCCCTCCTCTTTCCCTACTTCGCTACTTTCCCTCCCATACTAGTTTTCTGCAATCATAACTGCCCCTCCCCTACTTCTCTTCTTCTCACATGCTATCTCTGTTACTATGTATCGAAAATATCTCGAGGAGGGCTCAAACGACGTGGAATTGAATAAGCTTCCTAAAAGTTGATGGAAAGCCTCACTGACCTAATTTTTAAAAGAGGAATTCTAAGTGGAATTCTATTACACAAGCTGACTTTTTTAAAACATTTTTTGAAAAGATTTTTCCAACATAAAATATTCTTTCTTGCAATAGTACACTGTATAAAAGAAACTTTTATTGCTCTTTAATGACATGTTTACGTCTCTAGACACTCCTTATTCAGACTGTAATAAAAAAGGAAAAAAACTGTTTTTGGAAAAGAGCGCATGTTTTCCTAGCACTATTTAAGAGCAGCAATTTAGCTTCAAAGCAGTAGAGGCAAGCGGCCTTGCATAGATTCATCATCGCGCGAGTCTGGTCTGAAGCATTGCATATTTTTCTTCTGTAAGGGTGCAAGTGTGTGACATATAAGAGGGTCCAAGAAAAGTGAGAATTCAAAGGGACGATGAGCCGCGCGTATAAGAGTGAGTCCGTGGGTAGACAGGAGGGTGGGTGGGTGGCTGTTTACTTTTGGTGTCGGGCAAGTAGCGCCCGGCATGCATGGTTCCCTCTGATAGCAAACACTGAGTATCGATCAGTATGACTCTGGTAAACAACTATTCTAGAGTAGTATACTATACTACAGAATGGGCTCGCTATCTTCCCTCTTTGTTCCTCTTATTCTTGCTAGATCCTCGCCCTCCTCACCCTCCTATCAACAACAACACCAACCGTGTATTCGCAATAGGACTACTTGCTTATGTTTCTCAGGGCCGCTCGCAATGACTGCATAATTTTTTAAAATAATTTTTGATTCTTTCCTCATGATCGCAAGTTCTTAGAATGTCATTTTTAGTGAGAAAGTGAATTCATCTTTTAGTTTAATCTTTTCACCATAAATTGGAACGCAGCATGCTATAGTAAATAATATTCTGATTACCACTTGCATTCTAACCCACAAGAATCTGGGAGATACAAAATCATGATCTCTGAGATGCTGCTTCGCTCTTTCATTCATAATGGAACCTACTCCTTGCCTACCATGTGACTCACTATCTACTGCTGACCATAGTTCGTACCGCTTTTCATCTATCCATTCTCTATCACTCTTCTGTCTCATCCCCTTTTTCTGTGTGTTTAGGCACATATAAAAATATCCTGAAAGTCTCTTAATTCTTTCAGCTTTTCTGAATTCTTCTAAAGTATTGGCGTTATTTTGAAGTCCTTGGAATTCCGGGAATTTTAAGAACCCTAAAAATTTCAAGTAATTTAAAGGAATGAAAATGAATACATAGAGTTTAAAGAACTCAAAAGAATTAAAAGGAACTGAATGTAAATTTAAAGAGTTTTAAGCAAACTCAAAAGAACTCCAGTGTATTTAAAATAATTTTAAATAATATACTAGACCAGAGAGTTGCGTATGTTTTATAAAAACGAGGGACCAACTTACAAAGCACACTGGTCCTTTGAATAAAGCTTGAACTCTCTTGATTATGCTATTCTCATTTAATTTAAGTTGCTTTATTTTTTTGGAAGATAAAATTGTTTACGAGGAGTTCAGGATATAATCTATTTGTATCACTTATTGATTATCTTAGCAATTAATTTGTATTATTGGGTATTGAATATGTTTATTTCATTCATTTTTAGAGTAGACTTTTGTTATCAGGAGATTTAAAATGATCGAAATGTCTTCCGATTACGAAAATAAGAGAGTTACATTTTAATCCAAATGTTACAGTTTCTAGAGAAATAATCCTTGCAAGTAAAATATTTTGAAAATATAATTTTATAGCGATATTTGAAACAAGTCCGACCCTGACGAGGATGCTAATCATCTTGGCGAAGGGTGTCTGAAATTGTCGCCCCATGGTAGAATCCCCACGCTCGCCATCCCTCGAAACTTACCCTAACGGTTTGCTTAACCAAACAATCTTGATAAATTATGCAAAAATCAACAACACAACGATATGTAACTCTTACGCGATACTGCTACATTTTCCTCCAGTGATATTCCAAGCTCCACTTTCTTAGAATTCTCCATCTCTTTTCTTGCAAATGATATTTAACAATTTAAAAAATAGTCCAGGTAGGTATCACTACTCTCTTTTACCACACTACCGATCACATCATCTGCTTTCTTTTCCTCCAACACTAGCCATTCCCAACCCCTAATCCCTATTCTACATCCCCTATTCCTTCCTACTGAAAATCCCATCCCTTTCTCCTATAACTCTCCCTCCTTTATCCCCCCTGTCC
>JAWWLR010000034.1:111402202-111412542 GCA_035041075.1 Acraspis erinacei
TTCGATGTTTGCATTAAAATAAAAATTAAATAAACAAAAAAATAAAAAATCTACTGTCACCCTTTTCTGAAAAATTTAGTCCTGAATTTTTCCAAAAAAAAATTCTAAAATCGGTGTTCTAAATGTCATTTTGAACCTCGTTTTCCGATTTCACCCCACTGTGCGTCCCTAGAATGAACTTCGATTTCATGTGACTTGATGTCCTTAAGGAATCCTTTAGATATTTTCATTTCCTTAAAAGGTCTTTAGGAAGTCCTCAAGATTTCTGCAAAAATACAACTTTAGGACTTGCGCCTCCAATCAATAAATGAGTTTTTAACGAAAGGCCATAAGATCGACAACATCCTATCCACCTTCCACTTAACTCCTACACTAATAAAACCCTTAAAAATCTTTATATAATCAGGTATAAACTTTCAACAGTCTTAACAGGGATTCTAAATGACAAATCTAGGACTTAATCAATGTCGCTACATCTCATTGAAAGTGGCTTTCACGCGAGTTTAGTACGTGTTCTAGCTTTAAGATTTCGTGGAAACAAGTCGTTTACACAGGCGTGATATTACAGTGCGAAAATGATGAAGGGACCAAGATAGAGTGGAAGTGTGGGTCAGGGCAGGCGACAGGGGAGAAGTGACATAACTGCACTCGAGCGATTTACGAAACAGATTTACGCGTGGGACGAACCGCGGGCATTTATGATAATATATGTAGCGTATTTGACTGAACATAGTGAATATGTGTGTGTTTTTAGCGATACATAGACTACCTACTTAACACGGTCCCTCGTGCATGCACAGTTGCACACATGCATTATCGCAAAAGACGATTGGTAGCTTCCTGTTGGTCACGTGACCAGTGCATCGCGTACCAAATGCAGGGGCAGCCTTCTTGACTATGTGCGTAACACATTCAGCTACATTCTATGTTCAGTGGCACTAGTGAACATGCAATCTATCAGCGCCGCCAAGTAGAGCGTTTTGGAATTTTTGGTTATTATTAACCAAAATACTCCACTTCATTCATTCCTTCAGTCATTCATTCACAATGTTCATGTTCAAGCTCATGTGTTTTCCTTAGAATGCACCATTGTGTCATTCCAGTTGGTATACAAGTCCTAAGCTTATCCTATAATATACATCTTTTGGCGGAAGTTTTAAGGATGCTCTGATGACCATTTAAAGACATTAAAAGATCCAAAGGATGTCTTAAAGACGTCAAGTCACATCCCAGTGAGTACTAGGACGTCCTGAAGATGTTTTTAGAATTATCGCTATGTCATGTAACGCGGTGTCTTTAAGGCATTCTTAAGATCTTCTTATGTCTTTAGGATTCGTGTGCCCATCAGGGTGCATCTTCTATCAAAGGCGATGCACTCTACAAGTTTCTGTAGTTGCCCGTTTTTTTTAATTGCTAGATACAGGGGAAATGCTAATGCCTCACTGGATCTTTATTTGAAGTTTTTGATTTCGGGACTGTTGAATAGCGTAGATTGTCGTTCGCAGATGATAAGATTGTTACGGTATTTTAACAAACCGATGAGAAAGGAGTATGCAACATTACCTTAGACGAATCGAGGATAGAACAAGTTAAAAATGCGAGTATCTTGGAAGTTTATTTCAGGAGTATGTAAACAAAACATGATAAGTCTATCTGCGATGATTCGTCAATAGTGTTGTATCTTACAAAAATCAGATATTGAAGAAAAATTAAAATAGGATCATAAAGAGAAAACCATCTCACTGGTTTGTCTATTATTATCGAATTATAGAACTTATTAGCTTGGATTGATGCAGCTATTCCTGGAGTCCTTAAAATGATTGAAACTAAAACAAATGACCTTGAATAATAATGGGCCTTTCTAGATAGCTTTGCTTAGTGGGTATGATTAGAGTAAAGAGTCTGAATCGTACTATTGTATGATGACTTTGTGAAGCTCTTCACGTGGAGAGACTGCTAGAAAAATTGATCAGCGATCCATGCCGGATTTTAAAAGTGTTTAGAACTGAAAAAATTGAAATTGAGAAAGTTTTAATTAAAAGTCCAAATTTCAGATTAAAATTGGAAAAATTGAATAGGTCAACTTCAAAGTGTTCCAAATTGAATAATTTCAGATTTGAATTTTGAAAACAGGATCACTTTAAAGTTGAAGAAATTCAAATTGTATTATTTAACGTTAAGAGCGTTTGAAATTGAATATTATAAAATTAAAAACTTTTGAAGATAAATAATTTTTACTTCGAAGTGATCAAAAATTCACAATTTAAAATTAACATGAAATTGACTGTTTCAAAGTCAAATTTTTTTAAATTCTAAAATTTTAAATTGTTTTCATATAAACACATATAATTTAATATTAAAATTAGGTATACTTTGTCTCCGATCAAAAAAATAAATTTTTAATCTTGTTCACCATTCGAAATGTAAAAATGTTCACTCATAAATATTTAAAATTAAATTATTTTTAAAAAATGTTCAAAATAAAGTAATTTTGATTGGGAAACATTAGAAATAAAAATAAAACTACTACTGAATATTAAAAATTAACCGAATAAAAACTGTATATAAAACTGAAAAAATTTCAATTATCAACAATAGCGATATTAACACTTTTTTATGCTTAAGCTCTTTCAGATTTCATTTTTTTAAAGTAAGTTTAAATCATTTAAAAATTAACAATCTTAAGATTCTTGATTACACTTTTGAGAATTCAACAATTTAAATTTCATTTGCGAAAACAAAACTTCTGGAATGGAAAATTAAGAACTATCAAATTGTAACCATTCAAAAGTTTTTTGATTAATTCTTGAAATCTCTTACTCAAATATTTTACAATTCTTAATTTCTGATGATTTCACTTTTTGAAATTGCGGAATTGCAAGTCTTTCAATTCAAAATTGCTTTTTTAAATTGAGGATGAACTGTGCAACATTCTGGAGAAATTGGAAATAAAAAAGTAATCAATTTCTTAAAAAATTTTTTAAATATTTTTTTAGTTAATTATTGAGACAATTTATTTAAAATTATGTAATAAAAAGTCCTTTAAACTGAAAATTTGATAAGGTATCATGTTTTTCAATTCATTGTTGATATTCTTTATTCTTTTATTGTTTAAAAATTTATCTTTTTCAATTAAAAAATTAAATATTTGGTTAAAAATTAATCTTTTTATTGAAAAGTCGATTATTTGACTTAAATTTGAACTACTTTACAAAAAAATTCTAATAAGAAAATTCAACAGCTTAGTAGAAAATTAACCTATTTGGTTGTAAAATCATATTTTGGGTTGAAAATTCGCATTTTTGTAGAGAATTGATCTTTTTGGCTTCAGAATTAAAAACTTTTGTTGAAAATTCTCTTATTCTTTTGTTATAAATATAATCTCTTTGTTGAAATTTAATTTTTTTCAAGTATTTTTTTATTATTATAACTATTTCATTTTCAGTTACAACTTTAGCTTGTACCTTGAAAACGGTGGAAAGTCGTCTCTTATGATTTAACATTAGTCTTCTTGGTTGAAAATTCATGTTTTTGGTAAAAAATTTAATAACTTTGTCGAAAATTCTCTTTTTTTGTTGTTAAAAATTATTATTTTGTATTTAAAAATTCAACTATTCTGTGTTTAGTTAAAACTTTATCCTGTATATTAAATAAGTTGAAAATTGGTCTGTTTTGATAGAGTAATAATCTTGTTGGTTTAAAATTCATCTTTTTTACTAAACATTTAACAACTTTCTCTAAAATTCATTTGTTTTTTTAAAAGCTCTTTTTTTATTTGAAAATTTAAACATTCGATTTGAATATTCTTGTGTGTAGAAGGTACAACTTTTTGGTTGAAAATGCAACTCTCTAGTTAAAAATTCATCTTTCTTGATTAAAAATGATCTTTTTTGTTAAAAATTAATTTTTTCCCTTTAAATGTCCAACGTTTTTTAAAACATTTGACCCTTTTGTATTCCAAGCGCCGAGAAACGTAAACATTCGGATATTCCAAGTACGCAGGACCCCCCACCTCTACCGTGAGTCGCGGGGTATTTTGTCAAGTGGCGTTCATTGGCTGCCCCTACCTTGTATCGATGCGCGCGCTCTTCGGGCCTCATTTTAATTGGTCAGTGGTGAGCAGAGCTCACCACTTTCGGCATGTGTTACGATCTCAACTTATACACCGAAGGGTCTTCATTTTTGTATTCGAATTCAAAACACATTAATTTTTTTTTTAATTTCAAACTTTCATTTACCGCTAAGAATCAGGGACCAGTCAAAAGACAATTTCAGCGAAAATCTAATGAGGCCCATTTGACTGCCTTCTGGTGAGCCCGGCCGTACAGGGACAGTGGAGGGAGGTAAAGAAGCTTTGCCCCTTGAAACATCAGAGCTTGAGAGACTTGAAATAAGTGGGCATTGCAATAAGTGGTTCTTGGAATAAGCGGACCTTGGAATAAGTGAGCCAAGTTCTATACTTGACCAGTTAGTTTTAGGGAAAATTCCGCAATAATAGTCAGTTAGTTTGTTTAGTCGTGTAAGTGAGACAGTGAGGCAGTGATGCACATAATGATTAGGATGGCATTGGTTACGTTTACGTTACAGCAGAGTTAAGTCTGATGCAACCAACACAGCTTTCGCTATTATATTCACTCCTCGTTCCTCACGGTGACTGTCCCCTTCGTAATTCGTATCAACTATCAAGCTACTTGTTGTGCTATTCGTGTCATCGTCCATTAGCGTTCGAATGCGGAACACTCCTGCAAATAGGAACCACGTGGTCGGTCATCAGGGGAGAAGATGTCACTTATCTCGCCGATACGATGCGATGGCTTTATCGATTTTTCCCATTCCCATACTCCCATTTCGCTCGACACTTGTAGCTTCTATTTCCTTCTTCACGTATCATTTGCACACTGGTCCCACTTAATTGAATTTGAATAAAATAAATATTAATAATAAATATTACTTTTTAAATATCACCCCTACATGTCTCTTTGATAGGTTCTCAAAAAACCCCATAAGTGGATAAATTAGTGTTGCGAGTTTATGGCACTTATTGCGATTTTTATTAGGTTTTCTTAATGAAAATTGTTTGTACTGCATAAAATACTACTTTATACTGATATTTAGATGATTAAATAATTTTTTTAAATAATTTATAATTGTTCTTAGAAATTTTCTCTTAGAATATAAATAAAAAATGTGGCTTTTACAAAAATGTTCAACTTCTTGCCCAATTTTCAATTATAGTGATATAATGGTTGGTTAATGTTAACCAAAATAATTGTTTAAAAAATGTATTATAATTATTAATATTATGGTATTTGAATAATGATAGAAATTGCGGTTTTCTTTTGAAATTTTTTACTTGAAGTGAGTTAGGATTAAATTAATAATTAATTATTTATTATTAATTAATTGGTAAATAAAAATTATTATTTTTATATCTATCTTCTTCTATATTAATACTTTTTGCCCTTTTTTCATAAAAATTTAACTTTTTGTCAACTTTCAAAATAGAGTAAAGTAATAATTAATTCAAGTTAACTAAAATAATTTGTTAAACAGTTCTTTATTATTGTTAATAACATACTCTGTGCCTAATGTTAGAAAGTTTCCGTTTATTTTTTAACTTTTTAACTATTTGTCTATTTTTCACTTTGAAGTGACTTAATGATTAATTAAGTTCAGTTTCGTTTTTTTCTGAAATGTTTAACTCTTTATCCACTTTTCAGTTATTAAGATAATAATTAATACAAGTTAGCAAAAATAGTTGTTTAAACAATTTATCATTGTATATGTCTATCTTCCCCTGGTAATCGCTAGAAAGTTGCAGTTTTTTCTAAAATTTTAAACTTTTTGTCCACTTTTCAATTAGAAAGAATTAACGATAACTTCTAATTTTAAAAACTAATTTGTTAAATGGTTTATTATTATTGTTAATAAGATTCTATTTACTTAATGATAGAAATTAGCTGTTTTTCTGAAATTTTTAACTTTTGGTCCACTTTTCAATTAGAGTAGAATAATAATTATTTCAAGTTAAAAAGAATTGTTTAAACAATTTATTATAATTTTTAATGATGTTCTCTTTGCTTAGTGTTAGAAACTCCCCCTTTTTTCTAACGTTTCTCACTTTTTGTCCACTTTTCCCTTAGTGAAATAATAATTAATGAAAGTTAAGAAAATTAGTAGTTTAAACAATTTATTATTCTATATAACTATCTCCCTTGAGATGAATTCTATAAAGTTTCCGTTTTTTCTGCAATGTTCAACTTTGATTGCACTTTTTAGTTATGAGTAAATAATAAATAAAAATTTAAGATAATCTTATTTTAAACCATCTCTTTTTTTATTTGTCAATATATTTTTCTGAAATAGAGCCGGTATTTGAGACATTCTTTAAATTTTTTTATATATCATATTAAATGTCAAATTTTCTTGAAGTAGTTACTGAGAGCCTTTTTTAATTAATAATAATATGTAATATTTATTTCTAACTTGCATTAATTATTAAATAAACAAGTAAACAGTTGAGAATAAGTAGAACATATCCGAAAAAACCGCAAATGTCTAGGATTACTATAAGAGTAGATATTTTCGAACAATAATAATAATTCGATTAAACAATTATTTTTTCCAAATTAAATTAATTATTAAGTCACTCCAAGTGAAAAATAGACAAATAGTTTAAAATTCCATAAAAAGCCTCAACCACAAAGTGTTAATATAGAATTCAAAAACAATATTATTAATAATGATAATAATATGTTATACCATTTTTTAACAATAATGAACCAATATCTCACACTAATTAAAAATTAGACAAAAAGTGGAAATTTTTTTTTTAACCGTGACTTTCTAAGTATATTCTAAGAGAAAATTACTGAAAACAATAATAAATTGTTAAAAAAAATTATTTAAATATCTAATTATTGTATACAACGGTCTTTTATGTATTAGAAACAATGTGAATTAAAAAAAACGCAAAAAATAATTCTTATTTCCAAAAACTCGCATAACATTTTTTTCTTTTATGGGGGTTTTTTGGGACCCTTTAAAAGAGACTCTAAATATTTTTTTCCAACCAAAAAAATTAGATTTAGTTTTTTGTAACTGAATAAATTCCTGGGCGATATGCATGAAAATTCGAAAAAAAGAATTTGGACCACCCTAATGTTCATTGTAGACCGAAAAACACGTAATGTTTGTGGCGTGATAAGATCATAAAGATAAAATTAAAGGCAGTATTTTAGAAAGTTTGTTCCTACGAATTATGTTTATTGAGAATAAAATTGTGGAATATTCCAGAGTGAGACATAATTTGATTATTCAATCAAAAAATACTGGCACATCCTGGTACCCGGTCAAACAAATTTTTTACGAAAGCTACTTCGAATTCTGCGAATCAATAATAAACCAAAGTTATACAGATTTTTATACTAAACAGCAGAGAGCAAACAAAATTTATGTTACATTATTACTGATTGTAACAGTTTTACTTGTAATTTATTTTGATGTATTGTCATTCATGTTGAAAAATAAATTTGGACCGCTCTAAAGTAGTTTTAAAGGGCGAACTTTGAGCCTTAAAACACAATAAAATAGGTGGTGGTCCTGCGGTCTTAAACTAAAAAAATATTAGTGAATGCCGAGTCTTGAAAATAATTCCGTGCCTTTAATTGGATGTTTTGTAACTATTGGTCAAACTTGAATTTTTTCCGCTCTAAGGTAGTTTGAAAGGGTAAAACTTAAGCTTTAAAAGGAAATATATCAGGTGGCGGCCTTGCTGACTTAACTTAAAAATCATACATACTTTCTGCACATTAGTTTCCGACAAGGAAAAGTTAAAACATTGCATTTTTTTTACAATAAAATTGAAAAAATGCAGCTCAGCGACCGAAATTATTTGGCCAGCCTTAGAATAAGGTGCGGTGACACATAAAAAGTGTTAAAAAAAAAGTTCCAAAAATTTCACAAAGGTGATTTTTGAATTGAAATGCAAGAAAAATTCAGTATCTCAAACGCTCCTTCTCGGACGCCATTGTATTCACTAATGATTTTTTTAGGTTAAGTCCGCAAGGCCACCCCCCTATTAGATTGTGTTTTCAAGTTTATTAAGGTTCGCCCTTTAAAACTAGTTTAGGACGGTACAAAAATAAAAGTTTGAGCAAGAGTTAGAAGACATCAAATTAAAAGCACCGAGTTAATTTTTTGTCGTAATAGTAGCATTATTATTAATGTTAAATATAATAAACATAAATTTATGAAATAATGATAAATGAATAAACAAATCATGGGTTTACAAAATTACGTAAGGTGATTTTCTGAAATATATCCCCCACCCGCAAACATGCTAAGAGTTTATAAACTTGGGGAACAAACATACACCTAAAATATAAACTCTGTTGATTAAACAAATTGTGGAAAAATTTTTATTATCATAAATTACATTCGAAATAATATTCCGAATAAATCAAATTTTTATTCTCCTTTAACAAATGGCATTCAAATTTGCCTACAAAATTCATGGAAATTTTTCATGATAAATTAAACAATAAATACAAAAAGAGGAAAGAAGAACCTCTAGATCCCCTTCCTTTTCTTTCCTCTCGTCTTTTTAAAAAAAATTTATCACAATCAAAAAACATTATTAAATTTTATCAACTTAAAAACGAGAATTTGTATAAATTGTTTTAATTCAATCAGTATAAGACCTTATTGAAATTATTTTAGGAAAATAAAATTTTTAATAGCAATAAGTGATTAGTTTAACAAAAGCAAAATTTTATAATTTCTTCAGGGTCTAAAATGTCAAAAATTAAAAAAATGTGCTTTGGGATTGCATCTGGAATTCTTGAATCTTAAAAATACAACAATTTAAATGCTTTTTTTTCTTTACTGATATTTTTTTAATTTAACTGTTTTTCTAAACATTTATTTTTCGTCTATTCGTCTTTTTGGCTCGAAAATTCAGCAATATGGTAGGAAATTCGTCTAGTTAGTCGAAGGTTTACTACGTTCAAAAATTTTTTTTTAGCTGGAAATTTATCATTTTACTTAAAACATAATTTCCTTGGTTGAAAAGTGAGCTATTTTATTGAAAACTCGTTTTTTTCGTTTGAGAATTAATTTTGTAACCGCAAATTTAAATATTTCACTATTACATGTCTGGTTAAAAAAGATTATTTTCAGGTTGAAAAATCAACTGCTTTGTAAATAAATCATCTCTTTAGCTCTAAAATGCAATTTTTGTTGAAAAAATTCATCTGTTTCGTTGAAAATTCGTTTTTTATTAAAAATTATTTTTTTACGAAAAGTCATCTTCTCCATTTTTGGGTAACAATTACCGTTCCTAATTTAAAATTCAACTGTGAACTAAAAAATTGATTTAATTTTTGTAAAGTTTGTACTTTTTTATCAAAAGTAATCTGATTGGTTAGTTTTTTATTGATCTCTCAGTATATACAGTTACTGAAATTTGAGTAAACACCAGCACTGTCCAGTAATATTATAATGAAAATTAAAATTTTTAACTTTTTTGTTATTGAAATAGTTCGATTTTGAAGATCTGCAATTAAAAATTCTTCAAACGGTGTTAAGTCCAATTAACTTATTTTTTCAGAAGAAAAAAAAAACCTTTCTAGAATACCAATTTACAACCAATTCCGTAAATTAATTTTTTTACGTATATAGATTAGTTTAATTGACATTGTACAAATTTGGTAAATTAGGCTGCATGGACTTTGAAAAAGATTTAATTGAATAAAAAAATTTATTTGAGTCAACCCTAATATGTGGTTAATTTATGATGAACAAAATATTTCGGTTATCCAAGAAATCTTTTTGGTTAGTAAAATTTGGTTGATCATACCATATCTTTAGGTTCATCCAAGCAATTATATTTGTTGATCTAAGTAAAAGTTTTATTTAATACAAGTAAATACAGTGAAACTCGGAGACTGTGCCGGTTTTGGGGCTGGCGGTGGTGAGGAAAAACCGATAGAGTGCCGATTTTGATGAAAACGCTTCTGGTTGTTCACGCCTGAGTGACCACCGCATACTCCCCCTGAAACTCCTTTAACTCCTTCAAATGGCCCGGAGTTAATTCTCGGAAAGGATATATCCGGGGCGTTATATTCGAGTTTGACAGTACAGGAATCTTGTAATAATCGAGTATAGGTTCCCTCTACAGGTTCCTTTGCGTAGTAAATAAAGGCCCTGATTCCTGTACCAAAACAGATATGGGGTCCTGTACAGAAAGCTGTCGCGAAAACTGATGATGCTCACAGCTATAAAGTTGCTTTCCTTTCCTTCCCTTGAAGACCGAACTGACTGTCAAGAAAGCCAAGCTA
>JAWWLR010000034.1:111435760-111454956 GCA_035041075.1 Acraspis erinacei
CTAACTCACCTCCCTCAACCTTGTCTCAAATTTCCATGTCCTCTTACCCGCTCCAGTACTTAATTGATCCCTTTGCACTTCTCTATTTCTCTCACCATACCTTTCTTGTATACTCTCCATCTCTTTCCTTTCTTATCATCCCCATATATCTGCTCCATTACCTAATACAGGCCACACCACCGTATCAAATAACTATATCCTCCTTCTCTAATTTTGGTTGAACCTTCTTTCTCCTATTCTTCATATCTGTTTTATTATCCCTGCTGCTTTTATTATCCTTTCTCAAATATGAGCTTTATGATCTCCATTTGTTTGCAAGGTATATCCCAAGTATTTAAACTCTTTTACTTCTTCCAACTTTATTCTCTTCCATCTTCCCATCCATTGTTTCTTTCTTCCCCCTCTTTTCACAAACCTCATTATCTTTGTCTTTTCTAAATTTAAATTATACCTTTTCCATCTAAGTATTTCTCTGATCCTGTAATTAAGCCCATCATCGCTTCTTCATCTTCTGTCATCAACACTATATCGTCTGCGTATGCCAGTGTATATATCTTTTCCTTCCCTATCCTCACTCCTCCCTCACCTTTTCTTCTCATTTCCTCTTCTAAATCTGATATTAATATATTAAATAAAAGTGGACTCAGAGGGCATCCTTACCTCACTCCTCCCACCAACCAGAAACTAGCTCCTACTTGATCTCCTACCATTACACCGCTTTTGTTCTCCCTGAACATTTCCAACTCTCTTTATCAATCCCTCTCTTATCCCCTTTTTCACCATAGCTTTTTCTATCTTGCCTCTGTCATTTTCTAAACCCTGTCTGATTTGGAGGTTATATCTTTTTTTCATCAACTTCTTTCTTTAACCTCTCAGGTAAAACAGTCACATATACTTTAAACATTGTTGTCATTAGTGGTACATCTCTATAATTTTCAACTTCTTCCACTTTGCTTTTCTTCACTGCGGGCACCACTACTCCTACCTTCCATAACTCTGGCCACCCCTCTCCTATCCATCCTCTATTGCACATTATCCATGCCCAGTCCTATAATTCTGTTCCCATATTTCCATATTTCATTTGGAATCTCATCTATTCCAGGTGCCTTTCCATCTTTCATCATACCTAATACCTTGACTATTTCCTCCCTTGTAATGTCTTCCTCATATGTTTCCCTACCATATTTTCCTCCTTTCATAACTTTTGTCTCCACCCGTCCACGTAAGTCCATAAAATATTTCATCAATTCCACTATCTTGATTTCCTGGTTTACTCTTTTTCTATTTCCTCTCTCTCTATTTACCACATTCCAAACCTCTTCTTTCGTCCTAGCTTTCTCTGCCTCTTCTTCAAACCTTTTATTTGCTTCCTCTTTTTCTTTAAGACACAACTCAGTATACTCCTTATTTCTCCTATATCTTTCTGCCCTAATTGTGCCTTTTATCCATTTCCTTAATTCCCTTCTCACTTTCTTCTTCTTCTGCTTACATTCCTCATCGTATCCATTTCTATACCCTCCTTCACTAACTTCTTTTTTGCTTGTTCATTATTTACATTATTTTCATTATTTCCATTATTATTTATCATTATTTCGATCTTCTCGTTTACATTTCCTTCCCCCATTTTTATATTTCTGACCTTTACCTTAAACTGTTCTTTACCTTCCATTGACCAATCTCCACTTCTTGCTCTTTTTTACGTTTACTTCCCTTTTAGCCTTATTGTGACTACTCTTTTTTCCCTCTAATGTCACTATTATGGGAAAGTGATCTGCATCTATAAATTTTCCTACCCCTAGTTTAATAATATGTCCCTTATTGGACACATTATGAATAAAGAAGAACTTTTTTTGTTTTTTATTAGAAAATTAATCATGTTTGTTTAAAATTCATGTATATGGTTAAGCATTCAACTATTTTTTTAAATTATTCCTTTTTTGTTGAATGTAACCTGTAGAAAATTCATTTCTGTTGTTGAAAATCATTTTTTCAAACTAAAAATTTGATGATTCCATTTTTGGTTCAGAAAATATCTATTTTAGTTAAAGATTCAAATATTTTGTTTAAAATTCATCTTTATCGGTTGAAAATTCATGATTTTAGTTCAGAATTCAACTATTTTTTCAAAAGTTATTTTTTTTCTTCATTTAATTTAAATCGTTGAACATTCATATTTTGGTTGAAAATTTATCTGCTATAGTAGAAAAGTCATCTTTATTGATTGTAAATGAACATTTTTTGTTTAAGGGTTCAAGTTTTCGGGTTGGAAATTTAACTGACTTCGACAAAAATCGTCTTTCGGGATATAAATTTAACTCTTTGGTAAAAATTTCAACTATTTTCTTGAAAATCCTTTTTTTTACATGAAAGTTGAACTATATTTAATGAAATTGTTTGTTTAAAAATTAATTTTTTTCCTGTTGAAGATTCGTTATTCTGGGTTGAAAATTCATCTATTTTAAATTCAATGCGGTATTTACAATAATTTTATTTAAAGGTATTACCCTTTTATTCCCCTATTTGCATTGAAAATAACTCTATATCCCCTATCATGATAGAATTTCGGACAACGCTACTTTTTATGGGTTTATTAGATATACTCGGATTTTCCAGGGGAGAGGAAAACTACACAAAACCCCCACCCGATTTCATCCAGTTTTTCGAGAGTCGGGTTTGAAGACAGAGATTCAACCCTATCCATCTAATGCACATATCCTCGGCGTCCAACCTCCCTATCGGCATTAATTAAGACGCAGCGAATACGCAACTTGGTCGTGCGTCGCAGACGGCCACCCATCCGAGTGCTATCCGCGCAGCCAAGGCCGTCTTTCCTAATCCCCGTTATATTAAACTCCTATAAAATGCCTTCTAAGGAAGAAAATGAATTCAGCATGAGCAAGAGCAAGAGCAAGAGCAGTGATCACACGTGAATTGCTTGCGCGTCAGATTATCTGCCACTCGAGAAGGTCTGAGACAGTGAGAGAGCTGAGAGTTCCTCAACTCCAAGCTCTTGGTTTTGTTTTTAAGCTCCTCGCTGCAGATTGCGAATAAGGAAATCTGAGGGTATTGTCGCCCAAACCCGGACACAACTGTTGACTTTATTCCCAGCTGTAGATTAGTTGGCGTTTCGTTAGGACAATGCCAGCCACCTCAGCGACACGCCTTCCGTGGTTGGCACTTTTTTCTACCCCAAAAACCGGTCGCCAGCATCCCTTACAATTCTCTTGATGAAAAGAAGAAGGGGTGAGACGCCCCGATTCGCAACGTCACGAGGCCATTTTTACCACTCCGTCTTTTCCCCAACTCATTCATCGGGATCGGGAGTCCCCGATTGCGGATCACGCTTCCGGCTTAGTAGCTTCGATGAAGACAATCTTTTGCTCCTCAACCACCACTCCGATGATTTCTTTTTTTCTTCCCCCTGCAAACACTTTTTGGTGGGGTCTAACTGATTGAGGAGCACTGTTGCCTTCTGCGGGAACCGTCTTATTCCTCTTCTCATCAAAATGCTGGACCCAGGTGTTAATTATTCAAGGAGGACGTCTGTAGAAGATATGTCGAGAAACCCCTCAGCTTATGTACAATAAGACATTTTCTAATTGTAAGGGGTGAACATTCCTATAGATACCTGTGCAAATTGCCTCTGCTTCGCTTCTTCATTATTAATTTAAATCCTTCGTGGTGCACACTGGAGGAAAAAAGGTTTCGGTGGATAAATCCATTGTTAGACTGAGTTATTTATTTCTTAAAGGTTGGTTTGTTCAGATGTTTGAAAAACAATTTTTTTTATTTGAAAACAGAGGGGCTTTTCGAAAAGTACGTCAGGCTATTTGGAACACTCTTTACACCCATTCCGCTTCTTCGTCACAGATCGTACAAAAATAATAATTCTTAAAACAGGGACAGAAATTCTTGTGGATCAAAATATATTTGCATTTTAAACAAAAAAGCTGAATTTTCGGGCAGAAGAAACAAACTTTTAAAAAAATTGTTGAATTTTGAAACCAATGGTTGCATTTTCATACAAAAAAGAATTCACTTCAACTACAGTTTTATTTTTAACAAGATAGTCCAATTTTCAAGTGAAAAAGATTTTTTTTAAAAGGTAATTGAATATTCAACCAAAAACTTTTCTAACGAAAAATATGAATTTGGAATCTAAACAGATGAATTTTCAATCCAAAAAGAACAAAGCAGTTGAATGTTGAAAATAAAAAGATGAATTTTTAATAAAATAGTAATGTTAATAATAATTCTTCAAAATAATTAAATTTTCAAGAAAATAGTTGAATTGGTAACCAAATTGTTAAATTTTGATCCTATAAACATGAACTTTCAACTAAATAGTTGAAATTTCAACCAAAAAACTTTTCTAGCAACAGAGATTAATTTCTAATCTAAGAAAGACGAATTTTTAAACGAATCAGACGAACTTTTAAAATAGTTTATTTTTCCCCAACTTAATGAAATTCTCAACAAAATATTTAATTGGAACCAAATAGTTGAAGTTTTAACAACAACAAAATTTTTTATCAGCCAAAGAGTATTAATTTTTAATAAAAAAGTTGAATTTTCCACAAAATAACTAAATTTTCAAAACAGTTGAATTTGTAACCGCTTAGTTAAATTTTCGAATTTAAAAGTTGATTTTTCGAGCAAATGGTGGAATTGTCAAAAAAAAAACAAATTAATTGTAAACTAAAATGGCATTCACAACTAATTAGTTGAACTTTTAGACAAAAGGATCTAATTTACAAAAAGTATATTGCTTTTTTATTGGTTTAATTTTCAAACTAAGAAGATCATTTTTAACCGAAGAGTTAAATTTTCAACAAAAAGTATTCTACCAAAAAAGATGAATTTGGATTACAAAATATGACTTATTAAACAAATAGTTGATTTTTCAACAACAATAAAATAAAATTTTAACTAAAGCTGCATTTACAACCAAAACATTTTCTTCTAAAAAAGATTAATTTTTAAGTCCAAAAGAATGATATTTTATACGAAAATTCAATTTTCAATCCAAACCCACAAATGCTTAACAAAGCAGTAAACGTTTTAACATAATAATTAAAAATTTCAAGAAGGTATTTGAATTTGAATTTTTAACAAAATACATAAATTTTCAACAGAATAATTTATTTTAAACCAAATAGTTGGTTCTTCAACTAAATAAATGATTTTTCTATACAAAAAAAAAAACTAATTTTCAATGAAACAATTAAATTTTTAACCAAAAGGATGACTTGTCATCCAAAATTATGAATCTTCTAAAAAAATTTTTAACAGCTTTCAACAAAGTAGTTGAATTCTTAATTTAAAAAATTGTAAGGTCTAATATAATACTAGCTATTTTAACAAAATAAAAAGATTTTAATTTTCAATCAAACACAATTGAATATATACAAAAAAGACGAAGAGTTGAAAACGAAAATTCCGAATACTCTAGAAAACAGTTGAATGTTTCAACTAAAAGATGAATTTTTAACAATATAGTTGAATTTTTAAAACATCAAAAAAAAACATAATTTTCTACAAAAAAGTTGAAATTTTAACCCAAATATATAAATTTTCAGCAAAAAAGTTTGTTTTCAGCAAAAGGTATAGATATTTATCTAGAAAATCTATTTAAAAAATAGAAGTTCACTTTTAATCAAGTAGTTGAAATTTCAATCCAGAATATGTATCTAAACAGCGATAATAGAATAGTTGAATTTTTAATTTTAAAGAATTATAATATTCAAAAGCAACAAAAAAAAAACACTAATTTTGAACGTCTTAGTTCATTTTCAACTAAGGAGATGAATCTTCAATCAATCAAATTAATTTTTAACTAAGTTGTTCAACTTTCACAGAAGCTAAAAAATAAAAAAAATTAAAATAATATAAAAAATATAAAAAAATATTAAAATACACAACATCGAAGATGAATTCAGAAAACTATATTTAAAATCCCTTCAATTTGCAAATTTAAAAAATATTCTCTATTAAATAATTTTTTTGAATTGTTACACATTAAATATACCAACGACTTGCTTCAAATTTTTGCAGTAATCCACATTTTTGAAATTGTACGAAAATTTTTCTGAAAATTTATCAACAAAAAAAATGTCGAATATTTTCTTAAATAAGAAATTGACCAAATTGTGTCACCAAAATTCAAATATAGACATTAAAAAAATATTTTAATGGTTCGTTAAAAAAGCACCAAAATCTAATCTTGTCTTGTCAAAAACTTTTCTCACGAAATCCAAAAAATTCTTTAAGTTATTTAAAAATTTAATGCCGGAATTTTAAAACAGTAATTCAAATTTCGTTTTACCCCATTGTTTTGAAATAAATGAATACAGCTTTCACTTTGCAAAAATTGGTATGGATACTATCAAATTCTTAACTACTTTGCTTGCAGACCACAATTTCGACACTAAAAAAATATGGGGGACATTTTTTCCTTGAAAGCTATTCCTAAATGAAGCTACGAGTCCATAAAGGCGAGAGTTAGAATATGATTAGTATATCGTTATATCGCGTGGGATACTTAAATTAAGTTTATTGGGCAGTTTTCACGGCGTTACGCTCCCTTTCATAAAACGCACATAAAAGTCAAGAGGGATGTTCCCTGCTCAGCTTTTTAACTACCAAGTCGTCAAACAGAACAAATTGTTTGCTATTATCAATCCATAAACAACTATATCCATTTTTTTACATACTAAATTCGTAAGACGATTTGGGAGGACCCCTCTCCCCCCAAACCCGCGTTTGGGACATCTAAAGTGAGTCAAATTTTGAGTTAAAAAAAAGCAATCCAAATATATTACAATTAAGGACCAAATAAAACAGAAATTGGAACTGTATACGTAAAATTTTTGCACTACCAACAAAATAAATGGATTTTTAACCATCGACTTGTATAAGAAAACAAAATTACTTTTTTACCAAAAAGACGAGTTTTCTAAAAAATACTTGAAATTTAAACAAAATAGTTAAATTGTTAACTACATCATTGAAACAGTTAAAATTTCAGTTAAAACAATTAATTTTCAAACGAAACAGAAGTTTTAATAAAATGGATAAATTTTAAATTTGAATCACGCCTGACTGAACACCGCCCATCCTCGTAACGTAACGTGAATTCTAGGAAACGCTAAATCAAGAATCACTATATCCGGATTTGACTGTAGTTCAGTTTTCAACCAAACAGACGGATTCTAAAGCAAGAAGATTAATTTTCTACCAAAAAAGAGGAATTTTAATAAAAATTCGCGATTTGTCGACCTAAATGGTTGAGTTTTCAACTCAAACATAAAAATTAGCAAAGCTACATTTTTTGTTAAGGAAATTAATGTTTAATGAAAGCAATTTTTTTACAAAATAGTTAAATACGAAGAAAAAGAATACATAAAGATTAATTTCTTATCAAAAAAGACTGTTTAACTAAAAAAGATAAAATGTGTCTTATTAGCTTTTTTCTGTCAGCATTAAGGCTAGTAGAGGAAAACCTGATGGGATCTATATTTTTTTAAATTTTATCTGGTCAAAGCTCAGATCATCAAATTTCTCAAAAAGATAATTATCAACTAATGAAATTAATTATTAACTAATATGATAAATTTTCAACAAAGAAATTAACTTATAAAAATTTTCAATTCCAGAAATAAAGGTTCAACTAAAAAGATATATTTTTAACAAAAAAGATTGATTTTCTACATAAAAGGACAAATTTTTTAACAAAATACTTAATTTTTCAACTGAAAAAGGAAAATTTTGAACCAAAAATGCATTAAATAAATTTTCAGTTAAAAAAATTAATTTTCAACAAAAAAAACGAATTTTTAACATATAGTTCGATTTTCCACCATCGAAATAAATCTTCAACAAAAAATATGAATGTTCAACCAAGAAAATTTTTTTTAATCGAATATTTAAATGAAATACTTCAACTTTTATAAAAGTTTTTTATTTCTTAACTAAAGAGATTAATTTTCTATCAAAACGGCGAATTTTTCGACAAGAAGATGAGTTTTCAACAATAGAGTTTGATTTTGATAGAAAGAAGATTTTTTATTTAAAAAAGGTACAAAAAAGTTCGATAACAAATTTCGACTTTCTAATCTAAAAATAAGGAATTTTTTATAAAACATGCAAATTTTTAACCAAATGGGATGAGTTTCTAACTAAATTGTTATAGAAAAACAATTTTTATTCAAAAATTAAATAGTTATATTTTCAGTTTAAAACATTAATTAATTTTTATTACAAAATATAAAGAATTTTCAATAAATATTTTAATTTTCATTAATACGTATGAATTTCGGAGAAAACAGATCCATTTTTAAACAAATACTTTAAAGAATTGTTATAAAACAATAAGTTTTCAATAATATATTTAGGATTTTAATCAAAGAAATCAATTTTTAATTAAAATGGTAAATCTTTAATAATCAGAAAAGATAAATTTTCAACCAAGAATAAAATAGTTTAGCTTCCAATTCAAGAAATTAGTTTTTTTTTTAAATAAAAAACGAATTTGCAACTAAATAGTTGAATTTTTAATCCAAAAGGGTAGAGTTAAATTAACAGTTAAAAAATTTAATTAAAAAAATATATATATGGGATAAAATTATTTTGAAGGATTCGAAACAAATTTAGAAGCTTTTTAAAATTGGAAAAGATTTTTTTTTAATTTCTAGAACAGAATTTTCAATGTTTTAGGTTTAATTTTAAAAGAATAATTTTCAGTTTGAAGATTTCAAAACGTGTGAAATGTAAATATGCAAGACTTGAAGACAATTCTTTTAATTAATTATTATTATGAAAATTTATGGGAAAATTTCCAATTTTATTTTAATGAATTCTGAGATAAAATTTTTAAAAAATTGCAAGACATTTTTGATTATTTCCGAACGTTTTGAAAAAAAGTGTCAAACTTTAAACGATTTTAAAGCAAAAATTCTGCCATTAAACATCATTTTAGAATAAGTCTGAGTAAGTTCGAGAGATACATAGAAGTTTTGAAACGATTTCAAAATAATAAAAACTTGTAAGATATTTTAGAAATTACGTAGGTTTTCAAGAAAATTAAAAAAAATTTAGGTTTTGAGTAGATAACAAATATTTATCTTTAAAAAGGCTGGAAATTTTTCTAATAATTTTTAAAATCCTCTAAAATAAAAAAATCAAATTCCAAATTCCTTTTTGACACATCTGAAATATTCAAAAAATATTTCTAATTTTCTTAAAATTTCTAGGAAAGCTTGAAAGATTTTGAGACAGTTTAAAAAAATATTAACCGAGATATCAAAATTTCAAGAAATTTTGTTTCTTCCAAACTTCTAAAAGCCCTAGATATCTTTTAAAAAGGTTTGAATTTTTCCTAATATTTTGTAAAATCGTGTAAAATAAACATTTTTTTAAGTTTCTAGATTCTTTTTGACACATCTGAAATATTCCAAAAATGTTGTTAATTTTCTTAAAATTCCTAGAAAAATTAAAAAGATTTTAAGAGATTTGTGTGATTCAAAATATTTGAAAAATCTGTTTTTAACAGAAAAACTTTATTTAACAACATAATTCAAAATTGATTCCTGAATTGAAAAGACTTTTGATCAAAAATTTTCCAATAAAATAATTTTTACACTTTTTGTAAAAAAATCATAAAGCTCGGAAAGGGACACGGTGCGACAAGACTTCCCACTTTATTTATATAGAATTATACTCCTATAGAAAAATGATCATTTAAAATATATTTCATGTTAATTTCATTTTTTTCTTTACGTCAGCAAAAACTAAAAAACAGGTCCTCTATAATCTGTGGATTGCCTCTTAAGTCCTTAGTCATGGCAGCTTAATTTATTAGAATCATAAAATGGGAAAATAATTTAGGGAAAATGTTTTTGTGAGTTTTCTGAGAAAGTAATGTCTATATGTAAGGAGTATAGCACGATATAATTAGCTCCCTCGAAAGCAAACATCGCGCCTTAATTTCGTATCGATTGCTAAAACTTGCCCCGTCCCTTTTTCGTTACCACCCCTCGACTGAGTCTTTTAAACCTTGCTCGCAAACCCGGAAAATCGAGAAAAATGCTTTAAATTCGAAGACGGCTTGATTGATTGTGTTAATAAGAAAGTTTTCTTTCCTTCTTTTTATCTTCTTCCAGCATGCTGGAAAGTACTCTTATCAATTAATCCGCAATTTATTGATTAGCTATGATTTATGGTCCCATTTTGCGGCACTTGGCACTGAAATTCGAAATTTATAAATAATTGTAACCTATTTCATTAAAAAAAATTTATGATTTTTTTCTTATTTAAAACAAAACAAAAATGGGTACGTCAACGATTTTTTTATTATGCCTTACATGGGAAAGAGGGAAGGGGGGGTTAAAATAATTACTTACTTAAGATATTTCCACGTATGAGAATCACTAAAAAACAAAGCTTTAACAATTTGGTACAATATTATTATATTTTATTTAAATATCATTTATTTTATGCTGCCAAAAAAGATTCATTGTCAACCAAATAGTCAAGCTTTCTACTAAAAAAGTTCAGAAAATAATTAAATTTAAAAAACTAAAGAAATTAATTTTTAACTAAATAGTTGAATTTTGAGTTCAAAATATTTGTTTTAAATTAAAACATATTAATTTTCAATCAAATAGTTCTCTTTCCAAGCAAAGAGATTTAAATTAGTATGATAAATTTTCAATAAAAAAAAAAAGTTTCAACCATCAGGATTAATTAAATTCCAAATAAGACGAATTTTCAACAAAGCAGATGAATTTTGAAGCAAAAAAAATAGTTTATCCACCAAAGACGTGGACTTTAAAAAAACATTAATCTTCTATTAAAAGAGAAAAATTTTCAGCAAAATAGGGAATTTTCAATGAAAGAACTGAATTTTTAACCAAACACTTGATTTATCAACCAAAATGGTGAAGTTCTAACAAATCCTAATTTTTTATCAAAAAAGACAAATTTTCAGCAAAAAGCATAAATTCTCAGCCAAAGGAAAAACTATTTGGTTAAAAATAACCTTTATTAATTGAAGATTCATAATTTGATATAATAATGCATTTTTTGGCCGTTAATTAAAATATTTTGTTTGCATTTTTTTCAAAATTTAACTGTTCCATTTTCGGTAGAAAATTGGTCGTTTTTAGTTAAAAATGCTACTTTATGGTTTAATGTTCCTTTTTTTAGAAAGGTAATCCTCTGGGTTCAAAATTGAACTATTTGCGTAAAAATTTATGTACTTTTTGGAAAATTAATATTTTTTTCTAGAAATTAAAGGTGTTTGCTGAAAAGTTTTAGATGAAAATTAATTTTTTCAATTGATAATTAACTATTCATTTTTAACTAAAAAGGATGCATTTTGAAGCACGAACATTAATTATTCACAAAAAGAGCAATTTTTGATCAAATACATGAATTTTAAATAAAAATTCCAATTCGTAACAAAAATAAAACATCTACATTTTTAGTTAAAAAAATTAATTATCATCCAAACAAAACAACGTGTTTTGAAAAAAATAGTTACATTTTCAAGAAAAGAGATAAATTTTCAATTGAAATGATGAATCTTAAAAAAATAATTTTTAACATGAAAGTTCATTTTCTACCAAAAAGTTAAATTTAAATAAAAAATGTTTAATTTTTAACAAAAAAGTACATTTTTAACTGAATAGTTCGATATTCTACCATTATGATAACTGTTCAACAACAAAAGATCAATTTTCAATAAGAAATATAAATTTTTGACAAAAAAATGGAATAGGTACATTCTTAGTTTAAAAAAATTAATTCACAACCAGAAACACGCAAATTTATAATAAAAGAGAAGGATTGCAACTAAAATGATGAATTTAAAAAAATGAATTTTTGCAAAATTTAAACTTTTAACGAAGTAGGTCAACTTCTGACTCAAAAAGATGATTTTTTAACAAAATAGTTGCGTTTTTAACGAAATATTAAATTTGTTTATCGAAAATCGCTTAATGTAATTTTTAATAATTGGATTTCTTATTTATGTTTTCAGGTAAGGTTTCATTTTCCTACAAGTGCAGAATGACTCGAATATCCTGTTGGGCACCGTCCTTCGATCTTCAAACACGTGGTGAATTACAGGTATTGTAGTTATATTTTATACGTCTGACAATCGATACATGCTATCTAGATAAAAGACAATAAGACGTTTCAAAGAATTCTCGTTGTCATTCTCCTTATGCATTTCTTATAAACTATTTGTCAACACACTTTCTTGTCCTGGCATACCTCTTTAGCTTCCTTCACGTCCATGCATTTTCTCATGCAAGCTCTTCTGTTTCTATGACTCTTTATATCTCTTCGAATTAGGGTCTCATTCACACATTCTAATACTATAATGTAATTGTTCATCGAATGATTCTTCCATAACAACCTTATTATCTGCGATCACTAACCCACGTACCTTCCGTTACCGCGGTCTGCCTCAGGATTGAATGACATTTACTTTGCCTTGATACACATGTTTCGTCAGTGATTTAACATTCCCAAAATATCTTAACGAATTTCTTGCAAATATGTCAACTAGTGTCTCCTCTACACTAATTTCTTTATGGACTATCTCATTACTGACTTTTCCATTAGCGTTTTACCGCACATATTGCGTAGGAATTCCATACCAATGGCGTTATTTTTCTCTGATACTTTTCTTGGTAGCTCCAGGTCTCTCTACCGTATAGCACAGTCTGTATGAATATAGATTATTGCTCTTGTAGCTTTACTTGATATGCCCAGTTTCTTCATGCTTGTATTCCGTTTACTCAATATTCTTTGATAGTCTTCGATTATCTAACCCACGTACCTTCGCTAACATATCTCACATACGTACCACTATAACCCACGTACCTTTACTGTACTGAGCTCCATACCTACTTCGTCCAAGGGGGCGATTTTTCATTATAAATGAATGTATAAATATATATAATATATATAATATATATAATATATGGTTGGTTAACCACTATCGAATTCAGGTCTATACCTATTTCTAAATTTTCGTGAAATATTTTAGGTTATTTAAAAATATTCCTGAATTTATTAACAGATATCAATAATTTAAAAAAAAATTGCAAAGGATTTCAAGTATTTTTTAACATTTTAAAATACTTCGAAGAAGTTTCAGAAGATTCGATTAATTTAAAGGAATTTCAAAAGAATTTAGTTTATTATTAAAACATCATTTAAAAGATTTCTATTATTTTTAATCACAAGTAATTTTAAAGAGCTTTAAACATCTTCAAAGGATTTTAAAATATTTTAAAGAATTAAGCTTATTTTAGGGTATTTGAATGGATTCCAAAAAAGTTTTAATTAATTTTAGTAATTTAATGAAATTTGAAAGCATTATAAATATTTTAGAGTATTTGAAGGAATTTTAAATATTTTAGGGCATTTGAAAGGATTCTAACGTATTTTCCAGAGTTTTACAAATTTTTAAAGGATATAAAAAAATTTGAAAGACTTTAAGGAATTTGAAAATATTCCTAGTAATTTTTTAATATGATTTCAATTATTTGAAGGTATTTTAAAGAATTTTTTTTGTTTTCATTAATGTCAAGGAATTTCAAAGAATAAAAAAAATTTAGGGCCTTTTGAAGAATTCCAAGGAATTTTAAGCGTTTAAAAAAAAGTTAAGATGATTTAAAAAAATTGCAGAGGATTTGAAAAATTGTAATGAATTTAAAAAATCGAAAGAACTTTTAACTGGTTTCAATATTATGAAAGAATTTTTAAGAATAAAGAAAATGATAAAAAAGAAGGTGATTTCCCTAATTTTTGAAGGATTTTAAATAACTCATCGTATTTTTTAAAAATTACAATTAATATGGTAAGGTAAATTGGAAGATTCCAAGAAATTTTCAATTGATGTAAATAATTTTAAAAGATTTTATAGACTTTTATAGTTGTTATTCTAAATTCCAGGGAGTTTTCAATTTATTTTTATAATTTGAAGCGATTTTATAGAATTTTTAATATTTCAGTGTTTTTGTAAAAACTCCCAGGAATTTTCAAGAGTTTTATAAGAGTTAAGGTGATTTCAAATAATTTCCTAAGGTCTGAAATATCTTAGGGTATTTTTTGAAATTAAAGGAAATTTCCAAGAGCTTTAAAAAGTTTTAAGTTTTATAAAAATTTCAAAGGATTTGAAAATTTTGAGGAAATTTTAAAAGATTTTAAATAATTTTATTTAATTTCAATAACTTCAAGGATTCGAAATATTTTTTGGTATTTCAAAGGTTTCCAAGATATTTTTCAGAGATTTCTAAAATTTCAAGAGAATACCAAGAATTTAAATAATTTTACGGGATTCGACAAAAAATTTATTTCAGGAAATATCAGAAGATTTTATAGAATTGCATAGAATTCTATAATTTTTAAATGAATTTCAAATAATTTATTCACAAGAGGTGAAGCTTTAAAAGATTTCAAAGAAGTTCAATTTGTAAGTCAGCCTAAATTCTTAATAATTTATCCTGAATTTCAAAAGAAATTTAATTCTTTAGAATTCTCTTGATTTTTTTAGATTCATTATGAAATTTATCAAATTATTCTCATTTTCCTTAAATTTCTCTAAATTTATTTTAATTTTACTGAAAACAATGTAATATTTTGGATTTGCATTTTTTCCAATTCATTTAAATTTGTTTAAATTTTACTTTTGAATTCTTTCAAATTTACCTGAAATCCTTATAAATTTATTTTAATTTCTTATAATTTAAAAATAACATCAGTGACATTAATGTTAGAAAATTTTCACCTTTTTTTAAAAGTAAATTTGCCTGTGGCAGTCCTCAGAATAATAAATTAATCTTTAAAATTCGAAACTAAAGATTGTTTAATTTTATTGATAAAATATTCTGTATTAAACATTCAACAAGATTACAATTTTGGTCCTAAGATAACAATAGTCAGGAAAAATGAAAAATTAAGTTTTTCGATTAATGAATTTTTTATGAATTTTGAACGAATTTACGGAAGTGCTTTTAAGATTTGTGAGTATTCTATGTTCTTTACTTATAATAAACTAAAGATTTTTTTCATTACTATTGCTTATATTCCATTTCCAATCCAGAAAAAAAGTTTTAATGAAGCAAAAGCATCTTCCTCTTGCCTGTTTTGTTTTGAACCGCTTCAATATTTTTTTCTGCAAAAATAATTATTTCGTTGCCAGATTATGTAAAAATTTTCGCAAAGTAATAATGTTTACTACAAAAAGATTCTTTGCGAGACAAATGAAATTTCTTTCATCCTTTTTTAAATTAAATTTTATTTGTGTCAAGAACATTGCGCCAAATTTTCATTTCATGCTGCCAAAGTCGTTTTCATTTTTTGATCACATAGTGCTTTAATTTTCCCCTTTCTTTCAATATATCCTCTTTTCCTTTTTGTTACTTTTCCACTTGGAATGATTATATTGAATAATAAGGCGGAAGACTAGTATAAAGCCAAAGAATGAAAGAAAGGGTTACAAAAGACGGGTCAATGAATGCGAGACTTCTAGAAATAAATTGAATCTTCGAGACTGCCGCAGAAATGAACAAAATAAATGCATAACCGTCCGTAATTGGTTGCGCTGATCCGGCTGATAAATTGCAGACAATATGCTCTATAATTTTATAATGCCATTATCCCAAGCTTCTTCTCCACTTTTCCCCATTCCTTGGTTTTATTTCCGTTTCTGTATTTTAGACCAAGAAAGCCAATGGTGCATTGGATTATATCCTTTGTAAACCTGCCTTGAACAAAACTGCGATTAAAACACTCCTTTTATATTTGTTTCATTGTTTACTACTACGTGGATTCAGAATGTTCGAAAGCTCTTTTTTTTTGTCTGAGATAAGAGGACTCGCCTTTCCAGATTACATAGGGGAAACCAATACTAAGTGAATACCAGTACCAATTGAATAATGGGACAAAGTTAATGGCTTTCAAAGCAAAAGTTCTGTAGTATTTTTTAATGAGTAGCAACATTGAAGATAAGTTTTATAATCAGCCTTTTTACCAACTTGTTATTTTTCGATTGTAAAATGGAAAAATATATTTTTGATAGGATAATGAAAATTATCTCCGCTGAGAGTATTATATTTTAAAGAATTAAATTACTATCACTATTCTTTCACTGGTTCCTTCGATTCATCAAACTCTTGGCTTCTAAACTCTCAATTGATAATTTACTAATTTTCATATACAATATTTTTACCTATTTTTATTTTTAAAAATCTATACAAGATAAATAAATTTTAAACATGTTGAGCTTAAGTATCAAAGTAACTTTTCTACTTTTAAGTTGCAAGCGCAAAAAATTCTTGCTAATGAAACAACTTTGAAATAAATAGGCAAGTCTGTTACTTTTACCAACATAAACAAATCAAATTATGCATATTTTGTTTGGAGATTGTTTAATTTGTATAATTTAATAAAAATGATCACTGTCTAACTGATAAATTCTTGTTGAATCACAGTTTTGAATTATTGTTTCACGAATTTATACATAATATCATTCATCCTATAGAAATATTCATACAGCATAAGCTGGTGTAAAAATGCAAGCAATGCAAAATGCAAATGCGAATCAAATTTCTCCTTTCCAAATCTAAAGAATTTTACTGCATTTTTTAATATCAAGATTTTAAAAATTACAAAAATTTTAATTCGGGAAAGAGTAACAGGAAACGTGAAGATCCGCAATCCGGTATATGTCAATTAGAATACAGGATTTTTCTGATTTAAACTGAAGAAAATTTTTATCTTTGCGCAAATCTTTAATTTGAAGAACACTCTTTCTATGTAAACTCTCATACTTCTTTATGAAAACTTGTCTTTTATATAGTAGAAAAAAATTTTCGTCACAATTTTAAAACTGAAAAAATAAATCATTAAAAAGAAAGTTCAACTGTATAACAGATATTTTGAAGTCAGTGATATCAGGAAGAAGCCCATGAAAATAAGACTCACTAAAAAGTTTCCTGCACATTCTATAAATATTATTCTAGTATTTTTAGAAACTATAAACAAAAGACGACAAATCAAAGTAAAATTTTTTATTTTTTAAGCACAGCAACATGCTAAGGCCACTAATTTCAGCCATCGTCGGAAACACTTGAAACACTGAAGATTAACACAGAATAATCGTCCAAAACAACGGAATTTTTTTATTTTTCTACTTTTTTACACACTGATAATAAAAAAGCAATACTATAATATAGCAACTTTTATTTTTGATTGCTCTGCTACATGTCAAAACCTTCAATTTGAGACAAACCGAAAAAGCTAAATTAATGGAAAAGCTTCCAGCATATATAGTGGTCTAATATAACGAAATTTTTCTTTTTCTGATTTTTTCACCTCTGATAACAAACATAAAATAATACTTTAATATAAAAAAAATATTTTTAATGAAGTTCTACACGCCAATATCTAGAATTTGAGTTATCTTCGAAGAAAATCTAACTAGAAGAAAAGATTTTAGAAGAGTGGTTTAACAAAACGAAATTACCTAATATGCCTAATTTTTAACAACCTGATAGAAAAAATCAATGATATGAAATAGAACATTTTATTTTTCAGTGGACCGCTACAGGTCACCTTCATTTTAAGCCTTCTCCGTGAAATCGGATTAATTGAAAACCTTACAACAAATGCTTCACTTGTCTTATTTCTTAATCTAATATAACCAAAAGGAACATTTACTATGCCATTTAAATTTTATTTTTGATTGGGTTTAACAACCAAATTTCCTGATTTTTCTCATTTTTTATCTATTTATATAAAAAATACATTGTATAGTAAAGTTTATTTTGGAATGCACATTTAAATTTTAAAACGTTTAATTTGAACCATCCCTGAAAAATATCCAACCAGAACTAAAATTTTCAGCATAGTGGTCTAAGAACGAAATTTCTTCATTTTTAAATATTTTTAATTACTCATGACAAAAAAGCATCACTTGAAGATAGCTAGTTTTATTTTCGAATCTGTATTGACTTGACAATTGCTTCAGTTTAAGTCAACTTCGAAGACAATCGATCTAAAAAAAATTGCAGCATATTAGTCTAAAAAATAAAGTTTCCTTATTTTTTAATCTTTAATAATAAAAAAAAAATCAGAGTGATCTAGTGAATTTCTATTTTTGTATATACATCTACATTCTAAATAACAAGACCTTCAATTTCATACATGTTAGAAAGAAAGCGGACTAATAGAAGAGCTTGCAGATCAGGCGTCGAAAAACAAATTTTCCTTATTTTTCTTTTTTTCCTTCAAACTTTCGATAACAAAAAAACTTCAGTATCACATAGAAAATTTTATTATTTAGTGCACATATGTATTCCAAGACGTTTGATTGGATGTCTTTTTGAAAGAAATCGGACTAATAGAAATCGTTTCAGTATAGTTCTAAAAACAAAATTTCTTTGTGCTATTTTGTAATCTTTAATAAACATTAGTTTTACATGGCGAATTTTATTTTATGATTTTATTTTTTAGGGTATGATAAACCTTGATCGAAAAAAATGTTTATTATTAATTTGCATCATGATAGGATAAATGTTTAATATGATTTACGTGATGACATTGATACCTTTAAAATTCATTCAGATGGACATTAATATTCCAGGTTTAATTTTTTATTTAAGACTTTGCCCACTTCTTCACTGATTGTCACTAATAATCCGACTTAAAGCGTTTGTTTCTATCCACGTCACAATGGCTTCCCATACAACCTTATCTTTATTTTTCCAATTTTAATATTGACTTATGTTGAGATAAAAAAAATTTGCGCTGATGTTTTTTTTATCAAGAATCGAGGACTTAGACTATCACAAATCCTGGAATTCGTGAAGATGTGCTACACTTTTGTGCAGATGTGTTATTTCTTGATCAAGAATTCTCGAAAATCGCTGTACGTATGCTACAAGAAATTAAGTTTCATTTTGAACAAAGAAAAGCCCTAATTTTCTTCCCTCGTTTTCCTCAACAAAATTGAACCATAATTTGTTCATATTTATCAATAAGAATATTGAAACAATGCCATTTTTTCGAGTTTGACACTGATAAATGCAGTAGAGATAACTGATATTCAAAATAGTTTGTAAGAAAATAACCTGAAACAAAATTGAAACCCTAGTTTTTTCTGTATAATCAAGTCCTAA